>MSJI02000061.1:82940-153709 GCA_001931905.2 Cladosporium sp. IMV 00045
CCGCTAACACCCGCACCAGGCAGATCCGCCAGGGCATCGCGAACAACACCAAGGGCTCCGCGTACGTGGTCTATGAGGACGTGAACGACGCCAAGAGCGCGTGCGACCGCCTGAACGGCTTCAACTTCCAGAGCCGCTACCTCGTCGTGCTCTACCACCAGCCGGAGAAGATGTCAAAAGCCGCCGCGGCCGCCGCCTCATCACAAGATCTCGCGCAGCGCGCGGAGAACTTAGAAAAACTCAAGCAGGAGCACGGGGTCGCCTAGCGGTGCGCGGGAGCCAGCAGCAGCGACAGCAGCAACAGCAGCGTCGAGAGCAGTAATGAAGGAGATGACAAGAGGAGAGACTCGGGCATCAGCGGTGCTGATCGCGAGGGCTCTGCTCCCACTGCTGCTGCGGCTCCCATAGGCATTATCGATTTTGGCGAAATCGCTGGTACGACTAGCACGACAACTACTACCACGACCAAAGCGAAGGCCCCAGACGGCACGACGACCACCACGGCTGCGACGCCGGTCGCCAGCGTGCGCGAAGGGCATGTTACGATATCCGCTTCTTCCCCCCTCCCCGAGGGTAAGGAAGGGCATCACATGATGAGTTACTGGAGGCGGGTCAAGGACAAGGCGTTCGGGAAAGTCCACGTTCGCTGTGGCTGGGCTTGAGATGGGAATTGGCGTTTTTTGATTTCCCTTTTGCTACTACTTTTCTCCTTCATTTCTTTTCTATCGTGGCGGGGGGACATGTTGACAACCTGCCCCCATCTTCTCTGAGGAGAGAGCGAGTATCTCTCGTACACTTCGAGACGAAACGATAGTCCCATACATCAACCCTTGCAATCAAACAAATTCGGGTTTGCGCCTGCAACTTGGACGGCGCTGGTGATTCAAACACTACCTACCTTATGATGAAGTACATGTACTTCTCCACGCTTTGCTGCACTGTCTTGATCTTCAATGAACGCATAAGGGTCTCCCGTGAGCCCACCCCATAGCAATACGTTGACTGCCCCTCTGACGATCGGCGGTTGAACGTCAGCACGCTCGGCCGTATTGATATGCTTCAGTACGCATTTCTTCAAAAAGCAGAGCCATGTGATATAGTTCTTGCCTGCAGAATTAGTAACAAACTCCCACCCTACCCTACATGAAGCGTTCGTCGGTGCCATACGTGAGGTGTATGAGTCTTGCAACCGAGGAAAATCAACGGACCAAAAAGAGCATTCAATGAATGCAAGCTGTATGTCCCTCACCTCAAAACACAAGAGATGGCATGGTGAGTGCTCCAATTTTGTTTCGCTATCATTCCACTTTCAGGGATTCTGGGGCTTTCCAATGTTGACGTTTCCACACCATATCGTACAATATCATGTCAGCCCTCCTATTCGTCGTACCGTGGCGGACCCTCGTCCGGATTCAGAAATGGGAGCTTCGTGGCTCCACGGGAAGAGCGAAATGTCAGGAGGCTTGACCGTTCATATACTCATCTTATATCTTGGTCTATGTTTCCCATCTCCCTCTCCCTCCTCAATCAAGCCTTATCAGCGGGATAGACTACGCCCGCCTGCCTCCTCAAATCACTCGTAACCCTAATCACATCCTTGGAAATCCCCTCCAACTTCTCGGCCGCCGCCTTATCCCCCTCATTCACAATCCTGGCAAACTCCTCCGCCTCCTCCTCCATATTCACCTGCGCCTGCGCATCCCTGATCGGGCCAGCCAACTCCTCGCTCTTCTTCGTCTTCGGATCCCAGTGCTTCACGCTCGTGATGTCCGTCGTGGCATTGAGAGAAACCGTGCCCTTCTCGCCGTAGATCTCGCACGGCGCGAAGCTCTGGTAGCCCTTGCTCTGGTTGATCTGCACGCCGAAGGAGCCGTAGGAGAGCAGGATCACGCCGCCGCCGTCGACGCCCGTGCGGCAGATGAAGGGCACGTAGGTTTGGGATTTGGGCGCGCCGAAGAGCGCGATCGCGAAGGTTATGGGGTACACGCCGATGTCGACGAGGCTGCCGCCGCTGAAGTCGAGGGAGAAGATGTTGGGCACTTCGCCGGCGAGCACGTTGTTGTAGCGTGAGCTGTAGGAGGCGTAGGTGAGGCTGGCGCCGTAGATGGGGCCGAGGCGTTTTTGCTCGTTGACGAGGCTGGCGAGGAGCTTGTAGTTGGCTTCTTGGATGTGGCGGAAGGCTTCGATGAGGAAGACGTTGTGCTGCTTGGCGGTTGCGAAGAGGTCGTCCAGCTCGGCGGGTGTTGAGGTTGCGGGTTTCTCGAGGATTACGTGCTTGCCGGCTTGGAGGAATTGTTTTGCGTGGGCGTAGTGGTAAGAGTTGGGCGAGGCGATGTAAATGGCTTGCATGTCCTTGTCGGCGGCCATGTCATCGAGCGAGGTGTACAGCTTCTTGCAGTCGAATTTGGCACCGAATGCCTCGGCCTGCTCTTGCTTGCGTGAGTAGACGGAGTGCAGTTGCCATTGGCCTTTCTTGGAGGCGGCCTTGATGAAGGCTTCAGTGATCCATCCTGTGCCAATGGTGCCGAAGGTGATAGCCATGATGGAAAGGGTCTTGTTTGAGTGAGGGGTTGTTTCGAGTTGGTGTTGAGAAAACGGAGTGCAATTGGGGATGTGTGAAAGAAGAGTAGTAGAAGTGGTGAACAACAAGAAAAAGTTATATCTGCTCAATACTTTTGGAAAGCTTGTATGCGCCAGGACCTTCCTTTCCTCGCAACATCGTCACAAAGGGTTGAGCTTTTTTGGGGACGAAGTGGGGTTGTCGATGACGGACGCGGGGCAAAAGCAGAGGAGCAACTAGACGACTTCACATCAAAGTTCGAACCAGCCACCTCCACCATTCCACGTGCAAGCCATTGAAAACGTGTTGCGCCACGCTTCTAGAGCGATGTGTTCTTCCGCAGCTCAGTGTTCCACGAGATAATTTTTGTGTTTCATGTGCTTCAAAGCAATTTTAGGCTTATACCAAGATACACGTGGACCTAGGGATGAGGCATTCGATTCGTCCAGGGAAAATCTGGTCTCATCCAGCATCGCCACGTGGATATCCACCTTGAGAGCTTGATCCCTCGATATTATGATCTTTTGCCTGTGGGAACATGTCGCCTTCCAGGACATGATTAAGGTCAGATGCCATCCAGTGCAATTTTCAATGGCAGGCAGCATATTCGTAGAGCGCGGAATTCTGAAGCAATTGGACCATGTTGATGTTGGGGAGCTGGTTGTATCTTCAAGTTTTACTACTGGCTAGGAGTGGATAAGCCGCACTGGTTTTGGCAGCCTGTCTCTCTCCAAAACCGAAACAATCGACGTTGTCACATGCGAGCCATAGCAAAAGCAACCCAATGCAATTAAACGCACTTTGTCTCTTCACTATGCTTGGGTGCTCATACCCGACGCACACGGCCTGTAGCACACTCCGGAGTCCGTACCTCTGCTGTGTAGACTTCGACTGTCGGCTAGACCAGCTCCGCTCAGCTGATCCACGCCATGCAAACGCCATCAGCCCTACATTCAGAACTTGGGCCTCCCAATGAGGAAGTGAGGAGCTTCTGTTGTGCAAAGGACAAAGACCAAGTCTGGTAAGCATCTCGTTCAAGCACGAGTGGCTGTTTTTCACTTTAAACAGTGAGTTTCACCCCGTCTCGCAGGGTCGTTCCAGATGCTACCACAACACATGGGCTTGATAGTTTGAACGGGTTGTCGAGCTATTCGATACGCTCATTTCCAAAGTCATTCGGAGTGAGGTGCGAAAACTTGAAAGAGTGTGTGATTTGAAATGGTGAAAGATATATCCAGAGTGTCTTGGCTTGAGAAAGAGTTTGAAGACATCAACCTGGCCGGTCCAGATTGATGAAGAGAGCATCTCGAAAGGTATGAGATGGCGTCTATAAAGGCCCAGGACTTGAACCTGTCGAAGCTGGCAGTTCAAAGATTGCAACCTCCAGCCTCTTCACGGTGGATCGTTTTTGATAAAACCCACCATGCGTACTGGATATCTGTCACTTTGTTGCTCGCGAGCGTCGGCGCCTCGCCTGTTGCAGAGCCTGCCACGACTGCGGCCGCCGCTTTCTGTTCTGTAGTCACCGCTGTTGTCACCAAGGGGAAGGCGCAAGTTCCTGCTACGGCTTACTGCTCCTCATTCCTTGGAATCAAGACGTCTACCATCAGGAAAACAGTGCCTTTGACGAGGTATGCCCTTGCTTGGACGCTTATGGCAAAGTCCTTAGATGCTGATTGCCCTTGCTAGCACCACGGTCGAAGTAGTGTCTATCCCGACGGCCACTTCGACCGCCACGGTTTTTGTCACAACGACAGAAACTAGTACCACGTGAGCCCTCTATATTTTCCTCGATGACGGCGTGCTCCTTTGCTGATGTGACCGAAGTTACTTCCAGCCGACTTGCCAGCCGGCTTTGACCAAACGTGCTGTTGCGAAGCCCGCGGCCTTTAACGCATATACAGTTGCAACTGCGATTTCTTCCGCATGCAAGTGTCTCAGCATCCCGACGCCTTCAACCACCACAACGATAATCTCAGGTGCTACCATCGTGACCTCGACGCAAACCATCAACGCAAGTAGTGCACATCAAATCCACTGCTTTCTAATGCTGATCAATCTCAAGGTCCTTGCATCGACGACGGTCACCGAGACCGAAACCATCACGACACAAGCGACAGCAACGAATCCGGCTTTCTTGCTGCACGCCCAGGGCGGCAATACCGACTACGGTAGGAGAGGCTTAGTCGGAGGCAGGGGAGATTCCCGGAACGTCATTCTCGACCCCGTTAGAAGTTCGTCAACGCCTTTCCGCTTCGACGACCAGTGTGGTCTTGCATTGACCGCCAATTTACTCACTGAGGGCTGGACAGCGTATGGCAAGGCCAACAGAATAGTCATGATGCTCAAGCCGGGTTCCGAGCCTGATCCGGGTTATGAGAAGATGATTTGCACATCAAGTGGCGACAATCAACTGATCTGCAGCATTCCCGGTGGCGCCTCGATCAACAATGCTTGCCCGGCCGGTTTGGAAGTTGCTTGGTTTCTAAGCACTGAGCCTATGCAGGGTTGCACTCAATTTACTTTTGCCCAGGAGTAGGAGTGGGATTGCAAAGGCATTAGGAAGTATGGTGTAGGGAACGTTTCTCGAGGCTTGAGGTTTGTCGATGGTACGGCTCTGTTTAGAAGTTCAGGTCGAATATAGGTATATCGATGTTGGGTAGGAAGCTCCAATCCAGGCTGTCATATCCGTCTCCCGCTTCGATATCAGACATCTGCCACGGCACGGAAAGCCCAGCTGCTGGAGTCTGCGTCTGCACGCTTCCAAGGCTTGGCGTTGGATCGGGGGCTGGTATCATGTGCTCAGGGAAAGATCCAGGACACCGGTCTAGATGCTTCAGCTGCTCAGTCTTCTGTAGCCTGGATAAAGCGACTAGCTTTTTAACAAGATTGAGGGCTTCCGTGATTGCAGAGCTTGGCATGGCTTGCGCTACGTCTTCAAAGACTTGCAGAGCGGCTGGTATTTGCGCATAAGAGCTTGCCGTATCGATGACTAGCATGGCGGAGAGAAATTGAAAGGGTAAATTGGCGATGTGCCACCAGGGCTTCTGGTTCTGGGCAAGTCTTCTCGCTGCTTGTAAGCCATCGAGCCCGATTTCGACTAGATGGGTGAAGGTGTGTTTCTTGAGATCAGCAGTCTCACTTGCTCTTAGGAGGCGATAGAAACAGAACGCCATTATTGTACGCGAGAGTAGAACTCCATCATGACACTGCTGCGCTTCAAGAGCGGCCAGCTTGGCGATACTGGCTTCGGGTCCATCGGGGTAACTTTGATGATTCTCTGGACTCAGCGCCTCCGAGATGTGATAGAGGTAAATCATTTGTTCCTCCGGAGTGGCCGAAACAGGGTTGGAAGGCATCGGTGGCACAAGCGAGTCATCGATTGGGGTCTGGACGGGCGGTCGACCGTGTTCATTGGCGATCCAGGTATTCAACAACCGCGCAATCCACAACATCTGCCGTGGCTCGAAGCACAAGTCTTGGTATCTTTCTGTGGTAGCCGAATCCTTGATACTTGTTTCCATAATAGCAATAGAATGCATGGCCGTGCAGCTTGATATCCAAGTGGCGTAAGGTCGAGCGACTGAGCGCAGATATAGCGTCTGCAGCAACAACGCAGTTATCAAATTCAGGCTTGGGATTACAGTTCGGCTTGTTTCAGCGTCTATAAATGACTGTAAATGTCGTGCAAGAGTCACATGTCGAGTCTCTTGGGTCGCAGCAAAACCGTCACCGAAAAGCGAGCCTAGGGCGGCTATACCGAGAAGAACAATGTCATGAGACCCCGTGCCCGTCGAAGCGAACCTGGAAGCTATGGCTTCCTGAGCTACAATCGGGCGGATGAATGTATAGACTGGATGTACACTCTCAGTAAAGCTTGCTGCAAGTCGTTGCATTTGTTCCATAGAGAGAGCTGAGGTCAATGTGTTGATCAGGTTAGGTTCGCCGCCAGTCGAGACTCCCGAGAATGGGGCGAATGCTTTCAAGTGATCAGACTGATCGCTTTCTCGCTGTCCCTGTAGGCGATTTGAAAGAATCCTGTTAAAGCCGGCATACGAGATGGCTTCCCGCGATCGCTTGGTCTGCCGGCCTGTACGTTCTGCATGTTGCTGCGCTTCTGGTCTGGTCTCCAATGATGGCGCATCAGCATCATCAGTGGGATGATACTGCGTAGGCACTTCGATTCGTGCTCGCTTGAGACGAGATTGTGAGTCAAGAGAGAAATAGCATTCGTACTGGAACCTTACGCAAGTGCCACATGGCTGCGTGCCATCGCACCGCTTCTTTCGAGTCCTGCACGGCTCGCATGCTCGAAGAACCCTATGTCGCGATCCTCCTCCAGGTCTTCTTGGCTGCTCCGCCATCTGAATGATTGAGTGCTGTGATCGGATGTGAAGAGTCAAGGACGAAGCACGAGATGCGGTTGTGAGCGGATGTCGGTCGGGGCGGATCGGGAAAGGAAGCTCGAAAGGATCGGAAGCGGATCAGACATCCTTTTCGACTGCACTGAGGTGGCGTAAACGTTTCGGTCGCATCTTGTTTGCGATACTCCTCTCAAGTGTTGATTGTTCGGCTCAATTCTGTGTTATTCGTGTGATAGATTCTCAAGCTGGTGAGACAAAAGGTCTGCAATATGCTGGCGAAGCAGATTTCAAGAAGAAGAAGACACGTGCGTCGTCCTTGTTAGCTGCAAAACACAACAAGAACGCTTCGCCTAGACGATGCATCTATGGGAGCATTGAGCATGAAGCGTCTCCATGCCTCACAATCAAGATTCACTGTGAACAAATAGCTGACATGTCATCGAGCAAATCCCAGTCGCGAATTGTGAAACAGAAGGTCACGTCTAAGAATTGGTGCAGCAATCGGCATCAGCCTCAAACGCATATCCGTATCTTTATATACTCTATCCCCGGACCGCTTACTCGAAACCCGTGGCGCTCTTGCTCCTCTTCCTCGCAATGTGGCCGTAGTACTTGAAGAAGTACGGCACAGGAGCTAAAAGGGTCGCGATACCTCCCAGCAACGTCAGCGTCCAGTGCACGCCAAGATTCTCGTACATTGGAACTGAAACGATCACCATAGGACCGGCCTGGGGACCACATGTTAGTTTCTCAGTCTTTAGCTCAAGTCATTCCGAAAGCACTCACTACGCAGTATCGTGTCAACGTCATACCCACCAGAGCACTTGCTGCGAACATCTCGTAGCTATCAATGATATACTGATAGCATGAGATATACAATTGCATAACCGCGAAGCCAAACACCACGCTGGCTGCAAGTGGTGACCACAGGCTCACACTGGGCCAACTCGTCCAGCCCATCCAGAATATGCTGATTGGCAAAGCTGGTGCTCCGATGATTGCATGTATAAGCCTTTCTTCTGGCACTACCTTTTGCTTTCCTGCCTTATGTGCCTCGGCCAACTTACGCCTGAAGCGATTGTAAACCGGCCATATCGAAAAAAGCTGGAAGATGTCAGTGAGTGGCCTAGGCAATCTGAAGGTTCCAACATACCGATAGAAGGAAGCCAATGTTGATTCCAATAAAGCAAAGGCCAGTCTGTGCTTGATCAAGCCCATAGATCCCTCTGCTGCCAAAGATGAACCCATATCCTGGCAGAGAGCCGAAGAGGACCGTGTAAATCACTGTCATGTAAAGCGAGAAAAGCTGGATAATTGGCTCGGTAAATAGAAACTTCAAGGGCAGCTTTATGCTTCGCTGAAGTCTCTTATAGAGTGGAATAGATTCCATCTCGTGCTCTGAGCGGTACAAATCATTGCCAGTCACCTCGCGCATCGCTGTGGCTTTCCAACCCAGAAGCACTGGAGAATAAGTCTCAGGAATGAACAACAAGATGGCGATAATCAGAGCACCAGTCAAGATAAGGGTGAGCCATTCTGATGCTAACTGTCAGCGTGTTTCATCATGTTGAGAACTTCAAACAAAACAGGAAGGCTCACATGTCCATTGCCAGCTGACCAGTGAGCTAGCGCCTATGAATGAAGCGACCATGGGCGCGAGGAAGGGCCCTAAGAAACAGAGGCATAAGAGCACCGGAAAGACGTAAGTACGTTCGATAGGCGACCACAGATCTGCTGTCGTGCCACCGAAGTTGGTAAGAGGGGGACAGCCAAACAGACCGGCAAAGAAGCGGCAGATTAGCCAGGAACCGATGTTTGGAGAAAATCCCGCGCCCATTGTGAAGAGAGCGAATATGATGAGGCCTATCAGTGTTAGCGTGGCGAGCTGAACGAATACGGAGAGATTCACCACAACATACTGGCAATGTACACAGGGTTCCTTCCCAAGATCTCCGAGAATGGCGCACTAACCAAGCTTCCAAGGCCGAACGCAATCATGAACAATGTTGTCCCGAGTAGGGCGACTTCCTCGCCCACGCCGAAGTCTTGCATGAGCTGTGGTGCAATATCCGAGTCGATCGCTGAAGCTCCGGTCACTATGAAACTAGTGATGCTGACGATGCCAGTGATCAACCATTTGTAGCCGTAAGACCAGTTTTGTGGGTTGAAAGCGTCGTCGAGGTCGTTGAAGTCCACGAGAATGTAAGGAAGTACGTTGCTATCGTTCGCCTTTTCTATGTCGTCTTCTGTCCGCCCTCGTTTTGCGAAGTCGTGAGCCCGTTGTTGAGTGTCGGCACATGTCTGATGCTCGTTTACAGACGGACTATCATGGACGAGAATGTTACCACTGCTATCTGGTTGCTTTTCGTATCGTTGCTCTGACTGCACAGTCTGACGTATTTTTCGGTATTGGAGGATTGACTGCATGATGAACGACTGTCTTTACCGACCCAAGGCGAAGATTATCTAGAGTATGATGAAGAAAATGCGGCCACCACATTTGGCGGCCCATCGTATCTATGAAATAGCCCATGTCGGAGACCTTAAGCGGTTCTACCTGGGTGGATGGACACATCAATCACCGCATGGTCGGTGTTAAGGCATAGAGGGACTGATTACAACGACGTCCGACCCGACCCGATCCTCTTGATCCGACACATCCGATCTTTCCTCTCCGCCCCGCCTCACAGACTAGATTGGGGAGGGGTAGATGTCTCTACCTTACCTTAATTTCTATAAGGTACACCTGTCTTCGATCTTCGAATATAAAGCAGACATGTCCTTGCCAGACTTCTTTGCTATCGTACCATCTTCTCACTGATCAATTCCCATATCCATACCAAAAGCCGTTACCCATCTTCAAGCAATCTTCAACCTTTGACATGTTCGGCATGAAGCCTACTGAAGATGCCCCTAGTGGCCCTATTGTCAAAGTGGGAATCATTGGGTATGTTGAAGAAACCCCGATCCTTGAGGGCCAATACGTATGCTGACCTTTGAAGATGTGGCATGATCACCCAAGTCACTCACATACCCACTCTCAATATGCTCTCCCACCTTTTCCAAATCACATATCTATTTGATGTGTCTGAGGAAGCAATGAGACATAGCCAGCTCAGAGTTGCTGGAGACGCCAGACCTAGAAATACTGGAAACGTTGAAGAGTTGTGCAACTCGCCAGACGTGGACCTAGTCCTCGTGGCAAGCAATCATGTTTTCCACGCATCAGAGGCGGAGCTTGCACTGAAGGCTGGCAAGCACGTCTTCATCGAGAAGCCCATTGCGTTGACGCTGCAAGACACAGATCGTATCATTGCTGCGGACAAAGCTGCAGGTGGCTCCAAAGCGTTCATCGGCTATATGAGAAGATACGCCGCGGCATTCGTCGACGCCGTCAAGGAAGTCGGAAGCATCGAGCAAATTCGCTATGCTCGTGTCAGAGACATCATTGGACCTAACTCTGTTTTCGTCGGACAGTCTGGTACGTTCCCAAGGACTTTCAACGACTACCGCCAGGCCGACTCGGAAGCGCTGCGCAAGAAAACGAGCGATGACATGGAACAAGCGCTGCAAGCAGAACTTGGAGTCAAAGTCACAAAAGAAACAAGCATGATGTGGGAAATGCTCTCCATCCTCGGCTCGCATGATCTCAGCGCTATGCGAGAGATTCTGGGTATGCCGAAAGGTGTCATTGGTTTTTCACCATGTTCTACGACAGGCTCGCCGTTTTGGAGGTAAGGGTTTCTCGATTATTTCATCGTTGACAGGGCTAACAACCAGCAGTGCTATATTCAAATTCCAAAATTTTGCCGTCGCATACGAGTCTGGTGTCGATCAGGTTGCAAGATTTGATGCCTCGATTGAGATCTTCGGTGACACGAAGACCGTGAAAGTATGCATCGATACCCCCTTTGTGAAAGGCTTGCCCACCACGATGGTGGTGAAAGACTCGTTACCAGATGGGTCGTACAAGGAGTCTACCATTCGCCGGACGTACGAGGACCCCTTCACGCTCGAGCTTCAGGAAGTGCATCGTTGGATCACTGAAGGGAAGGCCCCGAAGACCACTCCAGAGGATGCTAGGAAAGACCTTGAGATTCTTGGAATGCTTCTGAAAGCCACTGTAGCCTGAAGTGAATACCGCTTAGATGTATATTTGAGTGAACAGTGTCAAGAACAAAACTTTCCAAGAGAACCTAGTCATAGCAGTCATCCCTTCTCCACAAACTCCATTGCAGGACAAGAATATGGCTCCCAGTAGGAAGGCTCCACATCGAATGCATGGTCGTGGCCCTCAGCAACGTCGAATGGCAAATTCGTTTCCGCCAGACGCGCTTTGATGAGATCGACAAGACGCTGAGATTGTCGAAGGTAGACTACCGAGTCATCGTCGCCATGAATGATCCAGCTGCGTGAAATCAGCAAACCGGCTTGTGAAAGACTTGGACTTCCACTTACGCATGTTTCGGCATTTTCGCACCTGCCCCGAGCCGCTCAAAGGGCAAATGCTCGGGTTGAAGTTTGACATTCCCGTGTTCCAGCATCTCCGAAGCAAACAAGCCATGCTGGGCTAAAGCAACGGCGTAAGGTGTGACCTCGAAGCCACCTTTGCTCGCCACCCTCTTTCGCTGTTCGGCAACCCAAGCCAGCGCTTCTTCTTTTGGGAGAATTTCCTCCTCTGAAAAACGGAGGATAGTCGGAGCTCCATCGATTGGTCCCGTTGTCCACAGTTCGTCACGAAGATCGACAGCAGGATATGCCAAAGCTACAGCTGAGATCTCATCAGGATGGGACAGCGCCAATTGCGTTGCGAAGTAGCCGCCAGCAGAACTACCCACGAGCAGCGTACGGCGATTGTCGATTTCATGCCCTGTCAAGCGATTCTGGAGAATTGCTGGCAACTCATCGATGAACCATTTCCAAAAATCCTCCAGGTCTTCGAGTGGCTCCGCAATCCCGTTTACGGTTGGCAACAAGCGGTAGTCCGTGGAGACGATGATCGCACCATGGTCGAGAGCCAACTTCAAAGCCCATGGCGCGAAGAATGGAGCAAATAGAGAATGCGCAGTCGCCCAGAATCCGCCGTGGATATTGACAATGACGGGATGGCGACCTGGCTGTAGGTTTTTTGGCTTGAGCACAGCCGTCTTGATTCCGTGCGAAGAAACAGTTTTGTACCTGCACTTTGTCAGAGAAAGATGGAATCTTGCTTCTGTGTAACTCACGTCACTCCGAAAATATCAAATGGCTCGACTGGGTCATGCGCGAGCGGAATGCCATACAGACAAAACGCTGAGAATGTCCTGTATCAGGCGGGAACAAAGATATTGACCACTAGTAGCATCACCACGGCGCAAGCCTTGATAATATTGGTCGATGCTCTCTTCTCTTGGTGCGACGAAAGGAGTCTTTCCTGGCACTACCTGGGTATAGCAATCAACATGATTGTGGATCTTGGCATTCACAGCACCAAGTCTGCGTTCTATCGAACCAGATCGCCTGAGGACCAGGAAATCGGTCGTAGGCTCTTTTGGTCGGCCTACGGTACGTATGCCGCTTATTGTTTTAGCTCACAGTTACTGATAAGCCTTTTTGAAGTGGCCGACAAAGTGCAGTCTATCTACCAAGGTCGTTTTGTTCGGCTACAGAACATTGACAGCTCGGTCCAAATACTTTTTCTGGATGAGTACGATGAACTGGAGCCATTCAACAGCTTGACATACTCTGTAGAGCCACAACAGCTTGACACTCCGACGCGGAACCCGTCCACATTTGAGCAGCTTTGCAGACTTATTAGCATCATCGCCGGATCTATCCTGGAGACTCTTTATTCGGAAAAGGTCGTCAACACGGACGCTACAACATCATTGCAGGCATCCGTAAACTTGCGACACGATCTCGAACAATGGCGTACTGCACTGCCTTCTCATCTTGATCTGCGGTGGGCTGACTTGGGAGCATTCGATATTCTGCCACATACGCTGTCTTTGATGTAAGTTGCGATCCCATTAGCCTTCTTGTCTATAGCTAAACAAATGTTTAGGGCCATGTATCAGGCTCTTCGGATCCTCAACTCCCGCCCTTTCATCTCCAACAGCCATTTGCAAATCCTTGATTGATCAGAGGCGGACTCGGCTTTTTCTATCTGCGCAGAAGCTGCTTCCGAGATCGACAAGATTTTGAAGTTGTACAAGCAGCACTTTTGCCTCAAATCTTGTCCGTACTTCATATCGTATGCTACCTACGCCAGCGGAACGATCCATGCCCGCGTCGCCGCGCAGAGACCCATCGGCTCGCCATTCCATCAAATGTTTCGGCGATGCCTTGAAATATTGGCAACTCAACAAGAGCAGCGCCATGCACCGCGACAATCCATGAAAGCTTTGCTGAGGCTTGCGAAAAGTCTTAATGTAGATGTCGGATCAGGATTGACAGCCGCGATATCCAGGACTGATCGACGTGACGATAACCAGCCGCCTGTCTCACTGCCCGCGGATCGTGTACATACTGAAACGACAGGGCGCATGTCCACCGAGCCCGAAATCGCTCGCTCGGGCACAATACCAGAGACCATCGACATCGACGCTATCATCCAAAGTTTCGATCCAGCGTGGCAGCAGGCAACGCCACTTCATTTCGAAGCGCTGGGTCACGGCTCTTTGAATGATTCTGGCCCTACAATAAACCAATGCAGCTCGAGTGGCGCAGGCCCGGTGCTTGATTCATCAGTCTCAACTTTGAACAGCTGCTGGACTCTGCATTCATCGGTGACCAAAGTGGCGACCTCTTGGATCCACTGTTCGGCCTGAACTTCTAACCACAGAGAGATTCAATGGGCACAATGAAAAATCACCTTTGGATCACTCACACTGACATGGTAAATGGAAGCGTCGTTGAACATGACACGATCAATTACATACATCGACGGCGACGGACTATTACAAAGCAGCCATCAAAGCAACGATTCCCACCGCACCTGCAGCGCCCACCTGAGCCATGGCGGTCTGCACAGCGCCTGAGTCGGACTCAGTAGAGGTGCCGCTGCCAGTTGCCTCACTTCCGCTGCCACTTTCCTCACTTCCCGCAGCCTCGTTCTCATTCGCAACTGCTGTAGGCACAATCTGACCATCCGAGATACTGGTGCTGGTATACGTAGCACTCGCCCCGGAGCTCTCTGGGGTAGGAATCCCCGGCATGTAAGCTGGAGTACCAGTGACGGAAGGTGTGTAGTAGAGCGAAACATCCGTGGCGTTACCGATGGGGTCGGAAAAGGTGGTTGCAGCGCTGGACTCAGAAGAGGCGGTACTCGAAATGTCTTCTTCGTCCTCTGGTGCAAGCTCAATGATAGCATTCGCATAGTCTCTCGCGGGCTTGTTTACATCGCAGTAATCCTCCATGAATGACTGGACTTTGTCCGGATCGGTACCTATCTCCGGATCCGTGCTGCCATGCTCCTTGAAGCAAGCGAAGCAACCAAGCACCATGTCGGTGTGCTGGGAACTGCAGATGCAGGTACGTTGGGTGTCGACAGGCAATTTACTCGGCTCTCTGGTGTCGACGTCTTGAGACCCAGAAATGATTTCGAGAGCATCGGATCCGTAGATGCACCGGAGTTGAATAGCCATAAGAGCATTGCAAGGAGCGTTTTGGTCTGGCAAGTTACTAGAGTTCCGCGGTAGGCAGATTTGGGAGACCTGTTCGTTGAAGTCTTCCTCTGAGCCTGCTGCCGGTGCCTGTAACAGCTGGTCAATGCTGCTGGCGCTGGTGCCCGCGATAGCCAGAGCAATGATCAAAAATTGCTTCATATTGCTGATGATAAGTTGTGGTACCGGTGTGAAAGTTAGCACCTGAAGTCGTTGGTCGGGGTCGGATATGCCGGGCGTCTGTTGGAGCGAAATGGAAACAAGTGAGCCATGAGAAGAATTGCATGCTTGGGCTTATGCTAAATATATATTTCTTTCAAGAAATTGCAGTAGGAATCGCGGGAAGTCATGTGGCGCGAAGGATCACTAGCTGAAACGTTCAACGACCGCTCGCTGGTCTTTTGCGGCCCAAAATACGAGTGATTGAGCTGAGTTCAGATTCGTGTCTGCGGTGGACATATCTAGTTAAAGCGTAAAGTAGAGCATAGAATAGTATGATATAGCTCTAAAAACAAGCAAAACTAGGAAGAAGTTCTCTCCATACGCGATCTCCAGTGGCGAAAATTTGAGATAAATTGTGAACAGATCCAGTGCTTACATCGACGCATCTTGGCACCATGTAGCTATGGATTCTCGGGCTTGCCGCAGAACCGGAATAACCTCGATGAAAGAGTCATTCAGTGTAGGTTTGACCCTGATCGATTCGACATCCCAGCATTAATTCGCCGGAGGCCCACAGAGCAACCACGACCTCGAAACGAAGAGACGCGGAATTGAGAATTCCTAAGCCATTTCCGACGTGAATACTGGTTCGCGCGACATGTCGAAACTTATATTTGATGAGCAGATTAAGCTCTTTCTCAGATATTTATTATCAGCATGAGTCAATGACACCACGGGAGAGCGATGCGTACACAAGGCAAGAAGCTCGGAAGCCAGCCTGGAGCAAGCTTCAGTATGCATGCCAACCACAAAGACTTGATTGCTCTCGAACTTTTTTCACAAGTTCTAGAGGCTCTGGATCACGCTGTGGGATTTCCGCGGCGTGTCACGAAGACGCCGCGAGAATCTCGTCTTCCTGGCTTCTTCGCAGCCTCTCCCTGGGTGAAATGTAATATCTCCTTCCTCCAAGTACGTAGTATCCGCTTGCGAACAAGACCATGAATCCGAAAAGCAGGCAACCCCAGTTCATGCCTTCAGGAGTGACAGGAACCTCACTTGGGAATAGAGTGAAGACGAGGACCGGGAAGAGCCAGCAAAGCGCCGCAATGTTGATGGGCAGACCTACTCTGCCGAGGGACCATTCTCGGTGCGGGAGACGCTGGCCACGTACGCGCTTGAGAACCAGGCAACCAATCGAGAGGATGTAGGAAGCAAGTAGAGCGGTCAGATCCAGAGCGAGGATGGCATTAAGTGCAGCCGTTGAACCGATGTTGATGAGCGAAAGCAAGACGCAAATGAAAAGTGAGATGATGATTGCATTTAGAGGGATCGCAGACTTGGGATTGATCTTTGACTTGTCAGTGTACTCCTCGATCAAGAAGCGAGCAGGCGGTCAGGAACTTACATGGCGGACGGTAGCGGAGAAAGGAACACCACCGTCTCTGGCAAAGGCCCAGGTTTGACGACTGGCGGTAGCAACACAGGCAATGACGCTGCCAGTCAGAGGAAGTATGATCAGCATAGTCATGGCTGTTGTTGCTGCTGCGCTACCCGTGGCGTTGTAAAAGATCGAGAGGAAAGGCCAGCCGTATGCAGAGTCAGCGATCTCTGCCATGTCTCCCCAGGTGAAGATCAGCGTCAGGGTCATGATGAAACCGAGAAAAGCGTTGATGTAGGTGGAGAACATAATGCTTCTTGGAATGGATTTCGCGGAGTGTTGAACTTCCTCAGACATGTGAACCTGAGAGTCGAAGCCGAGAAGACAGAGAGTGAGCGGAAGTAGTCCTACCATGAAGGATACACCATCAGAAGCATACCCTCCGTTATTGGAGAACTCAAGAAAGGCATCGTGGGCATTGTTGCGTAGCGATAAAGTCCAAAGGACCACGATGACAATGAACAGTCCGCCGAAGTGGATGAAAGCAAGAAAGCTTTCGACCAAGGGCAATCTTTTCGCAACATATATGTTGATCAAGACGCAGAAGAGGACGACGGCGATCGTCATTAGGGTAGTGTGCCACCTTTCCCAGCCATAATCCGGATTGTGAAGAGCGATGAGGCCCTGGATGGCGCCTGCCACAAGTGACCCAATTGCTGTAATTGCAGACTGCCAGCCAGTGAAGGTGAGCCATCCAACGATGTAGGGCAAATAACGTTGCACACCTGGCGGTGCGAGCTCGCTGACCCAGTGATACTGCAACATTAGTTAGCCTTCAAGATTTATCATTCTGCAAGCAAAGGGCTAAGTCACCTGACCACCGGAAGTTGGGGCCATGGACGACATTTCTGAAAGGCTTAAGTACACCAGGGTCCAACCAATGAATACAAAGATGAAGCCCCAGAACATGCCTGCCGTGCCTCCATTGACCAGAATCAAGCCAATGTTGGTCAGGAGGACCTCCCAGGTGACAATAAGTGTGCTTCCGAAGCCGAGTATCGTGACGAAAGTAAAGACACGGCGAGTTTCCTGAGTTCGACCGAGCATCTTCATCTGTATTTTATCTCCTTCTGTTCCAAGATATTTGGCTGCCACGAATGGCGTTGCGCCATCCTGAGCGTCATAGAGTTGCTCTTCGGCCGTGGCCTGTTCTTTGGTGCTTCCGCTGCTTGTGGTCATAGTCTCGAAGCAGAACGAGTATTGAATCGCAAGATATGATTCGGACTGGGAGACAGGTCATTTCAGAGAAGAAAGACATGATGGGAAGCACCTTGAACGGAAGCACCTTGAAGAAATTTTGGAGCCCATTCACCATTCGGCATCTCGCTGCACGACAGCTGCATGGAGGGCTCGTTTGGATCCCATCTCCTCTCGCTTCAGCAAAGCACTGCAGCTTCCGTGCAAGTAGCAACCTTACGAGGAAAGCTAACCTCGACTTTGAAGGTACAAAACGCTTCTGCTTGGTCCGGTAACTGCGAGTCATGATGACCTGATCCTGGTTGTACAAGATTTCGACGTAGCCAGGACACTCAAGTTGTATTGCGGCGTAGCAGCTAAAATCTCGTCTCTTACCCTCATCATTCATATAGTCGACGCGCGAGACCCCTAAGACCCTCTCAAAGCGCTCGGAGCACGACGTCGCTCGGAACAGGCAGGTCGAGATCATATGGTTTGCTGGGCGCTCAGGAGGGCAGGGTTAGTGTGGGATGCGGAAGCTCCTGGGCCGCATACCGCACGGCAAATAAAGTGCAGTCGCCAGTAGGGCGGTGAAAGTGGGGCCACGGCAGGATTGTAGATCTTGATTGCTGGCAAATCTTGTGAACTTCATGTTCCTCTGGCAAGGCGAGCACCGACAACGCGTCGATCAACAAGGTAAGTATGTCCTGCTCGTTGGTGTTACAGGCAGTAAGCTTCCCTGTTGACCCAGGCTTTTCTTGGATTGCGAGCTACGTGCACTACTTCTATCTATGCATCCTTCGATGCCAGTATGCCAGTGCAGACCGAATCATGCGTATACAACTACGCAGACTTTGAAGTGACTATATTGTCGAAAGATTCTGCAGGGATCTTACGGAATGGAGCAACAACATATCAGTGGTAGGAATGGTCACTTGATCGCTCTACTATGCGATTAAATTCCCTGAAGAGGCAACATAAACACCACACCAACCTCGCTTCTGCAATGTCGCTTCCTTTACACTGGACTTGTGTGCGGCGGCCATGAACCGATTACCTGCCAACTATCAAGCGTAGTCTGAGAGTGATGCTGGTAGTTCCAGACCATATATTCCATTGTCCAGGCATGGAATCACAAGACACTTTTCATCTTCCTTTGATCGAGTATCCTTGCGGATATGTCTCTACCGGCGGGATACTCACCACCAGCGTACTCAAACACACCCGAGGACCGTGGGGGATGCGCCGTGGTTGCGAGCGGTGTGGGTCTTGTTCCGATCATTTTGTTGGCTTTGACAAGACTTTACACTCGGTACCCGTTTCGCACGAGGCTGCCTCATGATGATGCTCCGATAATCATCTGCTCGGTGTGTCTCTCTCATTGTTTGGTTGACCGCCGCTAATCCAGTCGTGTAGACTTTTGCCTTCGTACAGAGCATTACGGTCGTTCATGGCTTGGGAAGATCTGTCTCGATCCTCGCTCAGAATGCCCATAGTTCGGCAGAGAAGGTACACACCAGGTGGAGGACTTCGCGAAGCTGATTTTGTGACCGACCAATACCAGAATCTTTATGGCAGCGATATACTCTTTCTGATCGCTCTATTTGCCTCACGAACGGCGGTCTTGTGCCTTCTTCACGCTTTGAACCCTCAGCGTTTCCACAAGATCACTGTCAAATGTTGTGTCGTCATCAGCGGCTCATGCTTCTCACAGCTGTGGTGTTAATAGCTGTTGGTTGCGATAGACGATCACCATGGGCGCAAAGCTTGGGGGCGTGCAAGGACATGGTAATTTAAGCCTCTTCCCTTCACGTGCTGACCTAGGACTAACTTGTATTAGTACCACCGATGGGTGGCTATCGTTATCTTTGGCATTGTGCTTGAATTGCTGATAGCTGTCATCGTCGCGCGCACACTATTGACTATCCAGAGAAAATGGAAAGCAAAAGCGAAGGCGACTTTGGTCTTCGCACTGAGACTACCGTGAGTTGATAATACAACATTTGAGATTCGCATAGCTTACAGTGGTCTTGCAGAGTCATCGTAATCGCGATTTACCGGCTGCTTTGTCTCCGAGACCTGCGCTCGTTTGACGATCCACTACTCGATCGAGTGTTGCTGGTGGCATGGACGCAAGGAGAGATGGTGTACAGCCTGGTCACAGCGATAATCCCCTCTTTGATGCCATTCCTGGCGAAGATGGATACTGGACTAGGAGCTCTTTCTCGTGACGTCTTTGTCAGAGATACGACGCAGCAAGATTCGGGAGCAACATTTGAGCTGCGGTCTTTGAAACAGTCTGGAGGGTACAGTCGGGTAAGTAGCATCTTCCCGCGCCTGCGATCAAATTCTGACATGCAACGGACAGATGCGTTCAGACAACGTCGCTTTTTATTCCACAGTTACCGGTCAAAAGGCAAAGCGCAGCAGTATCTCAAGTGACGATTGTCAACGAGTGATGGTGGAAAAGACTGTGGATATCAGCTTCGAAGAGGACAATGTCAGGCAAGTCGATGTCGTTCACGGTGCTCATGCAGATTCGAAATGATCGTAGTACCAGAAGATTTAATCCCACAAGGGCAGGGCCATGATTCGTACAAATCGTTCCTCATTAATCACTCATTCAGTCATTTAAAGGTGACTTCATCTCAACACACGAATCACAACCGCCATTCCTGGCTCAGCAATACGTACCCATTCCAAAAGCAATCTGGGAAACAAGTCAACATCGACATGCATTGCGCACTCGCCATCCCAAATTCATTTTTGCGAAAAGTTCGTCAATCCACACACTACACACCGACCAGACCTGACAGCAAATATCTGTTAGCTGTGTTTCGATGAATTATACGGGCCCGATACCGATATCGCAACTTACCGCACGCGCTGCCAAGCCATACATGTCAGACACAGACGTGGACGCTCATCAGGGACCGGGTCACACGCTGCTGGCTCGGAGATATAAGAAGAGGGAGGCACCAAATAATTTGGATCAGTTGGCTGAGGGTTGGTTGAATTCACATTGGGATAACGTGGATATTGTGCGCCGTAACCTGGGCTCGAGGGATATTGTTGTTGCGACGGTGGGTAAGACTGCAATCTTTGTGGGACGTACCGCTCCTGTTGAGGTTGCGGTGATGACTGAGCTGGTGGAGGCGTGAATTGCGAATGATGCCCTGATGCTGGGGAGTAGCCTCCTTGTGGCGAAGCAGATAACGCCTGAGGAGGAAGAGCCTGGTAATAGCCTTGAGGAGGTGCCCCTTGCCTAGGAACGTACGGATACTCAGTCTGGTTTCGATTGAGGGAAGGTTGTTGTGGTTCGCCGGCTTGCAAGCAAGGAAGGGCTTGACCACGTGGAGCAGGAAGAGTTGCACGACGAGGGTAAGGAATGTGTTCATCATGCGGCCGTGATGAAGTGTCATCTTCTATCGCACCAGTGAGATGGATCTGTGGGTCCGGGTTTTGGGGGGACATGAAGGACTGAGCAGCCGGGTACATGTTCCTCGGCCTACCCCATTGATCCGACATCAGGAGGTATGGTAGAGTTGCTTAATAGAAGGAGGCACGATTGCGGCTATGCCAAGTAAACGATTCACCTTGCAGGATGAACAAAGCTGAAAAGTCAAAAGCATAAGGCGAGGGTGGGCATGTACGACATTTGAACTCACGCGCCCAGCGTGGGAAGTATCGTCTGGTTGACTCGTCACTTCAGCTGATGATATGCCCATCGATTGTATTCTCATGTGTTATCGTGATCAAGGCAATTATCGGCAGTGGCGGTATACAAGGCTTCGCTCACTTTCGTTTTTGTCGAATCACATCGTCAAGGCCGCCTTCTTCTCATCTGCGGGTGAGACACGTGCGACCACACTTCCGCCCCGCATCAAACGCTATCCACAGGTATATAAGCCTGGTCGTCTTCAGCCTTGCATATCAGACCGGTGAGTCTCTAAACCTTGCATGACCTCTTTTGACGTACCAGAGCTCAGCCTGACCCAGCCTTGTCCACTGCAACATGCGAACGATGTATAGACTCGACGATCCCTTATAGCTTGCCGCCATTCGTCTTCCCTGACAACGATTTTCGTTTAAGAGGTCAACCAACATGGCGTTACAGAATGCACAAGCTACCCCGCTGGCATGTCATATGTCGAGCTCCTACGCCATGAAGAATGACAGATTATGTGCACCCATTCCGAAGGTACAACACCCGCGCTTTACCGCTACAAGCTTGACTGCTGAAACGCAAACAGGCGCCAAAGGTCGACCAGGCGCGTGTGAAAGAGTTCAAGTTGATGTCCGACTACGACAAGCGAAAGGCTCCTTATCAATATCATGGCTATCCATCGTTATCAGAATGGATGGCATCTTCAAACGACTTGTTCGTGCTCCGAAGATTCTCACCCACGCAAGTTCGGTGTCTGCTGTACCTGCAAAATGAGATTGCAAGCAGAGATCAAGAACTTCAGAATTGGGACATGGTTGCCAGATGCCAAACGGCAGGAAAGGGCAACAGCGGCACACTTGTTGAAGACCCAGTGGCTCTTGAAGGAAACCCAAGACCTCGTCTTTTGAGAGAATTGATCCCGCTGCTCCACCAATACAGTAAGTTGCTTCGAAGGAAGTCTCTGAAACACTCGATCAAGCTAATGCAATTCAGATGAGCTTGTCATTTCATTCTCAAATCTCAAGGCCAAGACTACAGCAACAGAGCATCAAACACAGAACGTTCTCAATTGGGTCAACAACCGTGGACCTGAACCAATTGCTGATGAGGAGCAACATTGGAAAGACCACAACGGAGATCTGATCACCATGAACCCAAGACCAAAATATCCTTTGGTTGCTTTCCTGACTAAGTTCAAATTTGTCCGACGCATGTTCACTCTGAAGATGCGACACGACAGGATCGAATCTGGATCCACGACTTACGTCAGCCAAACCGGACTGGAAATCCTCGCCGCCCTCATCTGCCTCTCCATTGGGCTATTGATGACATTTGGGTCTATCTGGGGATTGAATTTTGTCAACAACAGGATCCATCAGCTCGCCATCATTACTGGCTCGGGAACACTGATCACTGCTGTTGCTTGGCTTGCCGCTGGTAACCGGCCATTCGAGATCCTGGCAGCATTCGCAGCTTACATGGCTGTCCTCATGATCTTTCTGCAGATCGACAACACGGAAATGCATTGACTCTAACTGACTGTCTTTGCCGCATCATGTGGCCAGACAACTTGACCAGACATCTCATTTGGATACAGACACCAGGACTATCGTTCACGATCTTCACTTCGAGCCCACGACACGGTTCTTCGAACTTGAGAGATTCCATGAGTACATGTTTGCTTCGTGTACGCAAGAATGTAACCATCAACTCTGCCGAGGTTGGAGTTGGGGTAGGGTTTAACGGCTGCCTAGGAGAGTCAAGTTTCATGAGTGAGAGACGACTCCACACTTTCGTTTCCGACCCAAGGAGAGATGCGAGCCGATCATTTAGATCGTCCGGAGTTGTGGTCGTTCTCATTCTTAGACTGTGAGGACCTTGGGGACGCCATGTGGCAGGGCTTCTTCTACCAGTGCGAGAGGCGAGGATTTGCAAGATTCGGTTCTGTGCAGGTAACAGTTATCATCAAATCCATGTAAGAATGCTGTCCAAGCCTTCCAAAAAGATCACACATTCTAAGGATGACGCTTGCGAACATCCTACATTGGCGGCTGAACCCAAGTCAAGAGCTCTTGTCGGTAGGATCGGAGTCAATAAGTCGTAGGAAATGGGACTTTCGAGCCTATCACAATCTTTTGGGTTCACGATCTGAAATCCATGTCTTTTCGTACATATTTCTCGGAACACTGATGAGAGCTCCGGTCTTATAACACATCAAATTGATCTCTCCAGCTACATGTAGTCAAAGTATGCTCAATTGGAGATAGAGATCGACAATTCTTCAAAGGCTGATTGAGAATTCCTTTTCCTTTGTAACAAAATCCATGAAGTCTTGCAACTCAGGAACACACTCTGCGGCATCGTCCACAACGAAAACCGCTGGCTGGCCGTAAGGCGCCGGCACCTTGACGTCCTGACCGCCCTCGTATTTCGTGCCAGTCCAGACATGCGTGAAAGTGCGGTCCTCATTCCCAGGCAGATACACCTCCAGCTCGTCGACATCGGGATCGACCACTGGCGCCACGTACAAGTGAGCACCGAGGTAAAAGCTTTCGAACCTGATCTCTCTAGTCTTCAAATCATCCGGGTGGTACATGACTGGAGAGCGGAGCAGTGGCCAGCCCTTCGTTTCACTCTCGGTCTCCAAGACGTGGCGTCTGTACGGGCCGAGCGAGACGAACATGCGGGCGTTATAGGCGTACCAATCGTAGGTAGACTCGTTGGAATAGAACTGGGCGTTCACCGATGGGATGTTGCCCTCGTGGCTTCGGAAAACTGAGCTGGATACAGCTGCCATCTCACCCCAGCGGCCAAGGACTTCGGCAGAGCGAGTCAAGTTGTAGTCGTCATAGGTAAGAGTAGTGGTATATCCGCCAATATCAGAGTGCATCTGAGCATAACCAGACAAGCCCATGTGAACTTGGCTCGTAATGGCAGACTTGAGGCCATCATTCACGCCCCAGTTGACGTTCTGATCGCCAACCCAGAATAGGTTGGTATATCTGGCTGAGCCTGTTGAGGCAGAACGGTGAAACAGCAACGCTTCATCCTCGAGGCCAAGCTCTTCAACAACCCCACGCTGGAATTTCGCCCAAAGGTAGGGGTAGCGGTTGTGGGAATAGAAGGCATCGCGTACCATGCCAGTAAAGCTGACGTCCGGGGTGATGGGCGTGTATTCGCCAAAATCCGTCATGAAACCGCTGATGTTGGCGTTCCACACTTGGTCACGCATGATCTCGGCGAACCATTTTTGAAGATCCGGGTTCGCGATATCGATGATACCAGCCTCTAATCCAGGACCCGACGAGATCACCGCGGTGCTGTTGGTAGTGGTATTCCAGACAAAGTAGCCGAGAGCATCTGCCTCATTGTAAAGATTCCGGTCGTAGCCGGATTCCTTGCTACTAACGTTTGTGAGGAATGTGTTGACGTAGCTGAGCGTGCGTACGTTGTGGTTGTCCCGGAGAGCTTGAACGAACTCCGGCCACGCCGGGTACAGCTCCTTGTCAGACTCCCAGTTCCACCAAAGCCTGCTAATGTTGACGTATGGGCCAGGCTGCTCGTGGATGCCCTCCCAATCTTGCAGCCACACGCCCGCAATGGGACAGCTGAGGTTCAAGCCTTGCTGCACGATTCTTTTTACCTTCTCTTCGCCACCTTGAATGCCGAGAATGGCACCACTGTCAACCCATTTTGGCAGCGTTGGCATCCTGCCAGTATACTCCGTGAGTTTTTCAACCGCCTCGAACATGTCATGGCTATTGCCGAAAGCGCCTGAAACGCTAAGGCTATCATATCTGACTTCGATCGAGTTGGGATCTTTGAAGTTGAAAGTGGAATACCCGGTGGATTCCTCGTTAAGATAGAAGAAACCTCCGTTAGTCGTGATGTAAGAGGGGTTTGCCGTGTAAGTAGTGACTTCGTCTCCGCCATGGAATCCTCCGCCCTCATTTTGAAGGCTGGTGATAGGCTCGTCGCCGCGACCAACACCTTGTTCGCGAGTGAAGACAGGGACAGTCTGATTCTTCAGTGAGCCGAAAGAAGCCTGCGCACCCAAGCCGTAGATTCCTTCATTGTTGGTCGATGGAAGCCTCATGAAGACCTTGTTCAAGCTAACATCAGAGGATGATGTATCTTCTACCTCGATGTCGAAAGCCACGCGAGGTGAAAGACCCTCCGGAAGCCAGAGATTGAAGGTGTAGGGTGTGGAAATGGTGCCGCAATCGAGAAGAAATCCAGAGACCTGAATGGCTGTAGACAAAGTTGCATTATCTCGGTGGGCCAAGTCAATGTTTGTGATGTTTTGGCCTTGGCACTTATGGCTATCGACATTGGTGATGTTGAACGCTCCATCGGCGGAGGTCTTGATGTCGTCCCCAACGCTGGCACTTATGAATGGCCAGCTAGACTCTGATGACCATATGGTATCATTGCCGTCCGAAAAACGCAGGTTGTTTGACTCCTTTGTGAGAGCGTAAGGTCCGAATCTCCATGCGTCATTTCCGCCGATTGATTTTGAGAGATCTAAGGGAGACGATGTTGCTGGAAGAGCCAGCAATGCATAAGAAGCGGCATGTAACCACGACGCCATGGTGCCGGCAAGTAGCTGTCTGCTACGTTTGTTGAGGAAAGAAAATGCTTGAGAACGTAGTCAATCCACCTGCAGACATGAGCCAGTGCGAGAGAGCTTTATATCATATCATCGGCGTTTGAAGAGGCCACTTGCAATGGAAGTTGCCTCTATGTGGGCGACCCTGTGGAGAAATCTTTTGGAAGTGTATCATTTGATTAATGATCCATGCACCAATTATTCAATTCCGTCTTGAGCCGAAGTAAAGTATCGCCTTCTTCGAGTCAAGCGATGTAGCATTCGAGCCTGTTTGGACCCATACATGACAGGCTACAGTGGGGAATGACGGGGTTTGACGAGCATGCCCTGCGGGCATGTGGGCGTGAAAAACGTGGAGGGAGGTGGACAGTGGACCTTCGTTGAAGCTTAATAACATTTTCTCCCGGCTGAAGTGTCTTCCGCATTGTTATGGACGTCATCGCATGCACTCTGTTCCACCCTGACCATTCCGAAATTAATTCAAATTTTTTCACCCTACCAGCCAAATCGAGAACATTAGGCGAGATATCGTCTGATTTAATAATGGAGTAGACAGCAAGGTTTGATGTATTCATTTTGAACATGGCTTAGGTGTAATGAGAGGTTGCATCGATTGGAGATGATAAACTTCCTCATTCGTTGTTCGTAGAGCCGAATATCGCTACCAAAAGCGATGATACTGTGCCCCCAAACCACATCCAAACAAAAGAACATACTTTCTTGCTAAGCTCACACTCCAATCTCCTCCGATGGTCCTGCAAAATACATGATGTCGTTCGGCACATCGTATGGATCACGTAAAACGTAGTCGTAGAACTCGCTCGCATCGAAGACTTCCTCGCTACGGACGTCCAGCATGGTTTCGCCGGTGCAGTCCTTGAAGACCAGCCAGTTTGACTTGATCGTCGCATTCGGGCCTGCAACGAGGGGATCATTGACATTCTCGTAATATGATGTCTCGACAAGCAGACTAGTGTTGCCTCGTGCATAGTTTCCATAAGAAGTCAAGTTGCGGTGATAGTTGTTATACATGTGGCACATCTCTAAATTGTCGGCGCTAGGATTGCGAGCGTGAGTAGAGTTGAAGAAGTTGTCGTTGATTGTGACTTTGGCCGTTACATTGCTCGTCCAGCCGATACCCAAAGCTTTGTTGTGTTCGGATAGAATGTTGTTAGAGACCGTGATGTAGTCTGTGTCGCGGCGGAGGTCGATGAGTCCATCGTTCATTCTAGCAAACTGTTGAAGGACCTGGTCAGTCGCTGATGGCTGACCGTGGCTGTGAAGATTTGGAATGCACACTTACCTTCACATGATCGATCCAGATATTAGTACCGGTGTCTACTTGTATGCCATCCCAGTCTTCGGTTTTGCCAGCCCAATCCTCTGGAATTCGAGTATCTGAGATCTCGAGGTTCCGCAGAATGATGTTGCTTTGCTGCTTAATCGTGAAACCACCACCAATCAGGTGGGCCGTAGCATTGATGCCGATGATAGTCTTGTTGCTGGCAATTGGTATTTCATAACCTAGTGGGTCTGAAATAATCTCCCCATCGACCCGAATGATCAATGGTTCGTCACTACCAGCGTAGGTCTTCAATTCTTCATGGGTTGTTGCGACAACCACACCACCGCCCCGTCCGCCGTATGTTCCGCCATTGAGTGAAGCAAAGCCATGTGCCTCATCTTCACATCGTTCGCAATTTAGGACTTGACGTTTCGTCGGCGCGCTAGAGACAAGGTGTGAAAGGAGGAAGCCAAAGACGACATAGATGTTTCCCGCAAGTGATTTAGCCATGTTGCCCGTATATGTAGATAGATACAACTCTATCTTGGAATATCGTCAAATCACACCTTTTATGTCAGGTATTTGAACTGGGAGCCTCCTCTCATAATCAAGCATGTGACCTGACTTGCGGGTCTTGTAGCCAAGTGCATATTTAGCCGGCATGAAAGTCTGTACGAATGCCATGGCGGAATTGAATTATGCCGGCAGCTCAAATACTACCCATATGGTCCATCGCGACCTATGGAGGAGAATCAGCCTCGGAATTAAGGAGGGCAGTCTGGGAATATTGAGGGGTGTGCATTTATTGCATGCTTGGTTTTTGTTGGACGTCAGGTTTGAGCACTGTGCATTCCTCGCGAGTCAAGGTTCGAGCGCAAACGATGTTGTGATGCGATTCAATTCTTTTCCAGTTTATATGATTGCACGACTAGACGTGGCAGCTTTCAGAGAGCAGTACCACAACGCTGAGAACGAACTGGTGTATGGCTCTACATAGATCTAAGACTCGAATGCTGCAAATTTGAACACAGCAGGTTGCAGGCACCGCTCCATCTCCCCGAACGCATACAACCCTAACTTCATACCCGTAAAAGCAGCTCCGACTTGCGGATCGCGGGTCATAATATCGGTGCTCACTGAACCAATCCATGTAACGTCGTCAAGGTTGCTTGATGCTTCTTTCGCGTGATGCAGCTCTCGGAATCCAAGCTTGTACGTCAAATCCTGACAATCGACAAGTAAAAGCACATCTGCGTCGGTAGTTTCCAATGGGATCTCGACTATGTCTCCCTCGGCAGGTCGAAAACGAATAAATCGTCCATTGCCAGAAGATGCACGACGCAAGCCAATACTGCTGTACGTGAAGTAATTCCACCATACGACGGTACCGGCTTCGGTCCGAATCGATTCAGGCCTGAAGTCAAGCTGCGTCGACCACAGTGTTCGACGTGCATTCTGCTTGCGGAGGAACATGGTCGGTGCAGCAGGTACGCTGAGGCCGTAGGGACCCCCGTAAAGCTCGAGATGCTGTGGTGTACCCGTTAAAGCAAATCCACGCTTGATGGGAGTATCTATCTTCGTCAGTAAAGGGCCCAGATCAAGGACTTGAGCACTTACTCTTGCGATACCACCCTAGCTGCATTTCTGGTGTGCTGAAATCGTCGCGCCAAGTCTTGGGTTGCTCCAACAGATATCCTTCTGGAACCTCTTGTTGTAGATTGATTGCTTTGCCGTTGTTGAATGTCGGCCAATCATTTTCCCATTCAACCGGAATGAGTATTGTTTCCCTGCCGAAGATTGAGGTGTGAAACTTGTCTGCTTGTTTCAAAGGGCGTACGGCCAAGCTCACTGCCCACCACCGACCCTTCTCATCCGTGACGAGATCGCAATGTCCAGTGTTCTGGATCTTATCTTGGGTGGTGTTGCGCCAGAGTGGGTTTTGTGGGCCTAACTCGTAGGGTCCAAACGGGCTTTCTTTGCTTCTCATCACCCATTCGCTATGCCCCGACTCTGTTCCACCCTCAGCGGTGAATAGATAGTAATATTCACCGATCTTGAAGATGTGCGAGCCTTCTGAAACTCCAGAGCTCGACTCTCTAACCATGCGAGGCTGTGATGTCGAATTCCCGCTCTCCAGATCGATGGTGCAGACGTGAATGGAGAAGTCTTTCAGTTTACTCGTTGGCGACCGATCAACTTTGCGATATGTGGTCGATAAATAGACTGTTCCATCGTCGTCCCAAAAGAGGTCTTGATCAAATCCAGGCTGGTCAAAGTAAGCAGGATCCGACCAAGAATCGGAGTCCCAGATGTTGTTTGTCTTGACATAGAAGCCTCGCGGCCATACACGATCGTCGACTTGTGGTCTATAGCGATCAAACACCGCTGTGGTGAGGTAAAAAACGCCATTGTGGTATCGCAAAGTTGCGGCCCAGACACCACCGCCAGGCTCGACTGTCTTGATATCCAGCTGGCTTTTCCTCGTCAAGGCATGTCCGATTAGCCTCCAGTCAATCAAGTCGGTACTGTGATATATTGCGGCCCCTGGGAAGTATTCGAAGGTCGAGGTGGTACAGTAATAGTCTGAGCCAACTCGTATGATCGATGGATCAGGGTTGAATCCCGGTATGATTGGGTTGTTGATGTTAGGCATTTTGGTATTCCAGATCACACGACAAACTGGAGAGTTGAGCCTGCAGAATCATGTGCATCTCTTGATTGCTTTACCATCGGCAAAGGAGCTAACAGAACCCCGCCATCGCCTATAGCAGGCGAATTTGTTACAGTCGAGTTGTTGAGCCAAGACGTAGGACCAAGAGCGGAAAACTATCTTGCAGAAATGTTTGGTTCTGAAGGATGGTGAACGCGGGGTGTTGTTCATGTGTCAATCGGTTTCCATCAATCACCGTCGGCAGACACGACGTTTGCGTATGCTTTGAAATAGGGTTCATACCACATCCAGGAGGTCCACCAATCACGAGAACAAAGATCGACATGGATCGACAGAGGGTTAAGCACAACAACAAAGCTATCGCTAAAGCTTCGTGACATGGACATCAACACCCTTATCGTTATATTCGTTGCTGCTGCCCCTCACGTTGCCAAGTCAAGCAATGCACCATACCTGCTTTGCCTCGTACACAGCTGCACCGAAGAATCCAAGGCAAAATCGCTTGTAGCTTGATGACCCGGCTAAAAGCAAAGAATGATGGCACACATCTTGAATATCATAAGCAGCCAGCCATTATGGAAAGAGATATCAATCTGCTCCACAGACTAGTCATCACTCTCTCAAGCCCTAAGTCACCTTCACCATCGACAACATGGCAGTGAAGAAACAAAGGGTCTACGCCTGGTATGTCTGCCTTGTGGCAGCGCTTTCGATGATTCTGTATGGTTATGATTCTTCGACATTCAATGCTATCCAAGGCTCGCCGAATTGGAAGGAATACTTCCATAATCCTGGCCCGAATGTTATCGGTTCCGTAAATACAGCATATACCGTTGGTGGCATCGTTGCTGGTATGTCTTCTTCAAAGATCGAAGTGCAAGATGAGCTCGCTCACACGGCGATCTAGGCGTGTTCTTCTCAGCTCCCATCTCAGACCGATGGGGTCGCAAAGTAGCGTATGTAAAAGCCCAGGGCGTTCGCGAATGGACAGCACTAAATATTCCGCGTCAGAATCATCGTCGGCTGCGTGATTGTCATCGCAGCCACCTTCGTCTCGACATTCTCCCCACGCAACATGGGTGGCATGATCGCAGGTCGTGCGATTGTCGGCATCGGCCAGGGAATTACGTTGCCGGCTGGGCCAACGTACATCAGTGAAAGTCAGTCGACGCACTTCTCAAGGATCTTGATCAAAGTAATAAGACTCTGATTCGTCTCGTGTAGTTGCTCCTGCCGAATCGCGAGGTGCGATTATGAGCTTCTGGTAAGACTCTCAAATGCGACAGCGTCTCATAGAAAACGCCATCATCACTGACACCCTTCCAGGCAGATGAACTTCTCCGTCGGCAGTTTCCTCGCCTACTGGATCAACTACGCCTGCTCCAACTACAGCGACCGCCTCGGCGACTGGGACTGGCGCACGACGCTGATTTTCCAGCTTCTCGCGCCGTTGATCATCATCCCCCTGATCTACTTCTGCCCCGAAAGCCCTCGCTGGTACATCAAGAAAGACCGCGTCGAAGAAGCCGTCAAAGCCCTGCAGTTGATCAGAGAAGACAACGAACGCGTGCAGGCCGAGGCGAGCGATATCTGCCGCGCGATCCAGTTCGAGAAAGACAATAACATCACTGGCTACTCGGCGCTTTGGAAGGATAAGTCGATCAGACGGCGATTGCGTGAGTTGCGGCAGACCATAAGCGTCCCAAAAGTTGGAGCTAACATGATTTCCACCGCAGTACTCGCAATCCTCCTAAACGTCGGCCAGCAACTCTCCGGCCAAGGCTCGCTGAACAACTACAGCACGATCATCTACCAGAACGTCTTCTCCAACAACTCCACGATTCAACTTATCAACGCGCTTAACGGCACCTTCGGAATCCTCTTCACGCTCAACGCAACCTGGATCGTCGACCGCTACGGCCGCCGCTTCCTCCTACTCGTCGGCGCCATCGGCATGGCAGTCTGCATGATCACCGCCGCCGCCGTCGTGACGGAAACTCCAGGCGGCTCAGACGGCGAGAAGTCTCGGCCAATTGGCATCGCGACCGTCTTTCTGATGTTCCTGTTCGCCTTCTTTTTCAAGCCTTCGTGGGGCGCTACCACCTGGATTTGGACTGGCGAGATTTTCAGCATGAATGTGCGCAATCAGGCGATTGCTATCGCGGCGCAGTCGCAGAATGTCGCGAATGCCGTTTTGCAGCAGATTTTCCCGCTCTTCTTGGCAAACGAGGGCTTTTATGCGTAAGTTGGAGACCTTGCGAACGGGACATGTCCATTTGGAGAAGTTTTGGGCTGACACCTGATACCAGAATGTACATGTTCGGCGCCATCTGCGTGCTGCTCTTCTTCTATGTGTGGTTCTTCATTCCGGAAACGAAAAATGTGCCTTTGGAAGAGATAGACATTCTGTTCGGTGGAGCTGTGCATACGGATGCAGAAATCGGAACGAAGCAGGGCGACATCACTGTTGAGTTGGTGGAGCAGTCGGCGGGTAAGCGAGGATCTCGCGACGAGCATGCCTAGTTTGATTGTCAACGAGATTGGGAATATGGTGAATGGCAATTTCAGGTTGTTGATCAACCACAACAACATGTACGCTCTGATAAGTAAACAACGCGTGAGCGCGTGCATGCATCTTGACGCATCATGTCGAAACGTCAATTGACAGATTCCCTCCTATTAATGAGTCTGAACTTGGGCGAAAAATCGGGTATCGTGACTGCGTACAGATGTAGAGAAGAATGTAGTAGAGAATTAGGATTAAGCATCCTCGCTGCCTGCTGTTTTAACACCATCCTCGTTAGCCAAGGCCTTCTTCCAAGCGCTTTCAAATCCCTGGGCTCCAGCAGTCTGGGGCTGAGGTGCATCGTCTTGGACGGCAACATTTGTCGTTTCCGGTAGCGGACCCTCTGCGCTCTGAGCCGGATCCATCGGCTCCGGGGGGACGATGATTCCAGATTCGACGAACGAGGATTCCCGTGGCTCAGCGGGCTGCACCTTAGGCGCATTTGCCGGCGCATTGTCATCTTCTGCTAATTCGTATTCGATGTTGCTCGAGTAGATTACCGCAGCGAAGGCTTCGAGATCAGGAACCTGCTCCATGGTAGCCAGATATTCGTTGCCCATCGATTCTTGCGGTGCAATTCCTGCGAGAGTCTCAAGCTCAGCTGTACCGAGCATGGAGTGCGCCTGCCTGCAGAAGACGGGCAGAATGTGCGCGATCTTGCACTTGACATCTGAGATCTCGGTGACCCGCGGTGCATTGTCCTTAGCCAGCCCGCCAGTCTTAAAAGACTCCATACCAACACGGTGGTCGATCAGGTTGGAGAAACCAGAGTCAAGCAGGCGGGTCAAGACGAAAGAAAACGTAGGTGAGTCGATTAGGTCGGATGTTTCGTCCAGCAATTTCCGCAAGGCATGCGTGATCTCCATCTCGGCAGACATCGGATCCTGTGCGGCATCGTGCGAGGGTGATTCATCGCTGTCAGACATGCCGGCTTGCCTGATGACAAACTGCTCTTCCTCCTGTGGTGGCAGCAAGTAAGATAGCCATCTCATCTGGCGACGCTCTTCGTCCGTCGAGCCTTCAATCTGTTTCCGCACCTGCATGATCAGATCGGACAAACGTTCCATGCTAATGTCTTCCCTGATGTTCACAGCTCCAAAGACGTCTTTCACTGCAGCCATGACACGCTCCATCATATGCTTACTGCCACGGTGTAGGAGCCACCAGCTGAATGTAAGGTACTTGCGATTTGTTTCAAAGTCGTTTCCGTAGAAGTTCTCGATGTTATCGTCATCCCGGTTCTCCAAAGAAATCGTGGAAGATTGCGTGTTGGCTTGCGGGTTGGCCAAGCTGACCACAGAGGAGAGGTAAGTGCGTCGGCCGAGGAGATTGAGTTGGATTCGAGTAAGGATGTTGAGTAGGGAAATCGTGTAGAGCAGCGTGAGCGCCCGCGTGATAGCTGAACACATGTCAGTACTTGCTTGACCTGGCGACAGACTCTTGACCTACAATTTATTTTCATCTCCTGCCAGAGCTGCGCCTTACTCCGCTTGGGCCTCAACCCATTATCTCCCACACTGCTCGCCATCTGGCTGGCGTGTACAAAGCTGCCGCTGCTCGCATCGTCGGTCACACTGGGCGGTACCGAGGGATATTCTGTCGAAGCCGCTTCCGACTGACCCAAGCGATTCAACCTCTCTTGCCTCTCTTGCTGTAGCTGTTCGGTGATCTGTTCGACGGGAAGTGCACCGATGATCTCATCTCGGATGGTTGGGAGTAAAGCCAGGACGGTATAGGTGCAGTCTTCTTGGTTTTGCTCGAATCGACGTCGCAAGCTGTATGCGAGTCAGCGCTACCCTTCGCGGTTGATAAAATCGCATATCATACTTCTCTTTCGCGATCCTGTCCTCGCTCATGCGCTGCCGCGCCTCTGAGATCTTGCCCAGCACATATTGCCCAGCGACGTAAGCAGCGCCGATAACGCCAGCGCCAATGGCGATGTTGGTGCGATTGCGTCGGAACCAGCGACGCGTAGCTGCAATCATCGCAGCATGCGTGTGTTTTTGTTATGAATGAGGATTAATATGGTATGCGTTTTGGCGTGTGAGGACCCAAATCAATGGTGGGAGATGGTTATCACACGCGAGTGACTGCAGTTGAGTTCACGCGAATGACGAGGTGTGGCCGGGAGCCGAGGCAAGCGCATCTGGTCTCACATCAAAGTCCATCGCCCACGACCGCAACAAACATCAAGTGCGACCAACGACAAATGACCTCTGGCATTCGGTGGTGATATCCAAAACAGCCTTACCAAACTTGTGTCTCGATTCCAGAGGAGCAAAGACAATTACAGGGGACGCCTGTGCATCTAGGCACGCGTATCGAATCACCAACTCTAGTAACGTACCCAACTTCATTCTTCCGAATCGCCTCTTTCCGGAAAATTACCTGAAGACATTGGCATCCAAGCACGAGACCAGCAGATATTTTCTGCAGGTTTCTTGAGAAGAGAGGTTTATCACGCCACTGCTGTACGACCAGCAGATCTGGAAAGCTTCCTGCGATGCCAATGCTAAGGATATCGGATGATTATCGTAGCACCACAGGAGCCATCTCCTTGAAGGCGCAGACGGAAAGCATGGAAGGGACGGATATGCTGAGTATGGGTAGATGTCGCTCCGCCATGTCGAGGATCAATCTGTGCATCCCGGCTCGCCTATTACTGATGAGTGTCTCCGTCCTGCATCCTCTCGATGAGCGGCGCAGCCTAATCGGGAAAACAGCGCCGCCACATCACGTGATATACCCTGATCTGGTATTCGCGCCAGCACGACGAGGTCATTAACCTTGGAGCATGACCAATGTATATGCTAATGCCATGCTTTGACATGCTCCCGCTTTGATTCGGGCAGTCCCCCGAACCGTATTGCGACGTAGAGATTTTTTCTACTCATGTTCACGTTGTCGCCAGAGCACATATATTTGGCCCTCCCGGCCTGACTTACGATCAGGCTCAAGACTCAACTCGCACCAGACGACTGTAATAAATCCAAGCAATTCTTCTAAGGCATCTGCCATACTCGAATACTCACGAATCTCTCTTTTTCTTTTATCTTTCTCCCAACTTAATCAACTCACCTCAATGCTTATCCAATCGCCAATCGAAGCCCACCCGATGAGGCGCAACATGTCGTCCTCTACCCTGACCGACGATGGAACCAGCACACCACCACCTTACACATCTCAAGAGGCACCACCGCCTTACCCTTGCAGAGCTGCATCACAACCACGCACAAGATCGATTCCATTCGCACCTGGCGTCGTTTTCCAATGGAACCCAGCCATTCCCCAACTTCCAGACGACATCATTCTTGTCACCGTTCGAGTCAACATTCAAGGTCGCAGGAGTTCATTCGACGATCCACTTCCAGACCGGTAAGAGAACCCCTAAAGACGATCGACGAGTTCCTTCATCGTCTCAAACAACCGCTCGCTAACACCCATACAAGACCCGCACAACGCGGCTTCTTTCGTCGTCTAGGCTCAAGGATCATGAATCCCTATTCCGAAGTGAAGAACATCAGAGCAATCAGAATGCCACGCAAAGAGTATCTTCGTCACCACAAGTTTGATTCGGAAGGAAACTACGTGGGCACCGAGCCACAGCAAGATTGGGATGATGAGATGATCGAGGCTTGCTATGGCCAGTATCAGCACAAGCCGTTGAACAGCTTGTACAACAATGCTGTGGCCAGGATCTGACTGGCGATGAAGAATATGATGTACTGTTGTCCATTTAGATGGAGATTCAGATTGATCGAAGGGCTTTTTCTTTTGTCTGCAACAGAGTCAACAATCCATCAAACCAAAATCGCGCTGGCCGTGTTATTATTACTACATGAAAAAGCAAACTCAATTACACTTAATATCAACGTTTTGATCAAACAGTTTCAATAAAACACCCATCCCCAATGATTACTAATTAAACTTCCCCCTCGCCAAGGTACAACAGTACATCATCGCATATCTTCCAGTCACATGGCAAAGGTGGGGCTATAACGCCGCCGCCACGCCATCGCATTCCTTGGAAGCACAGGATAGATTGCCCTTGACATGCACACTCGCTGCCGGTCGACGTCACGGATCGCATAATGTGTGCTACCAGACTCTCTGCCCGTAACAAGCCTACTTAGCTATATCTTCATCCGTCCTGACGTGAGACTGCAGGGACGATCACAGCACAGCTTGACTCACTTTGGTAGAATCGTAGGAGAGAAGAAGAGAGCTTCGCTGAGCTTGTTTCTGATGATATCGTTCGCGATATTGGGACTTTTCATCTAGCCAATCCGGCAGTGTTTCCTCTTGCCAGGTCGCGATACTGGACCTCACTCTCCGAGAGCTTCGTTCTAGAGCTTAGCTTCCAACAGTGGCGAACAAACCCGCCCTTGCAGAACGACTCACAGCATTCCACGAACTGAACACAGTAATACCGCTCCCACACGCTCCAAACTCCCCTCCAAAGAACCACCAAATGGCATCCCTCACCCCCCGCCTCCTAAGCGCCTACGCCTCCACCTTCGAAGCCTACCCAGCACCACCACCGCGCCGCTCCTCCACAGCCTCCACCACCACAACCTCACCCCCAGCAGCATCGCCCACCTCCGAACGCCGCGCCTCAACGCCCGCAGCCATGACAGCGAACCTGCACAGCGTGCGCACGCGCTCCCTCGGCGGCCCCCTGAGCGCCGGCGTGATTTTCGAGCGCGACCCGCTCAACCCGCCCAGCGACGACGATATCATCATCGTGACCGTGCGGATCAGCAAAGCGAAGAGCGAGAGAAGAAATTCGTTCGACGACCCATTACCAGACCGGTGAGACGCTCCCCGAAAACCAAAATTCCACATCCAAAACCGCCATCACAACCTCACTAACACGCTCCCTCCCCCCAGCCCGCCCGCTCGTGGATTTTTCCGCCGCATGTCCACCCGCCTCCTCGCCCAACCAGACCGGGACACGTACAAAGCGGTGAAAATGCCGCGGGGCGAGTACCATAGGTTTTTCCGACACGACGCGGCGGGCCACTATGCGGGCTCGGAGCCCGAAAGGGAATGGGGGGAGGAAGAGATTCAGGAGCGGTATGGGCAGTATCAGGACTTGCCGCTGCGCGCGGTGCTGGGGAGGACGCCGAGTCCGGCGGTCGCGGCGGTGGCGATGTGTGGGTGGTGAGTGCGTGGGTGGTGAGTAAGTGGGGGTGGGGAAGGGGTGGAGGGGATGGTGGGGAAATTGGGATGAGAAGGATTTGTGGTACTGGTGTCTTGCTTTTGTTACGTCTTGCCGTTCTTTGCGATTCTTTTTCTGAAATTGCTTTCACTTGACATGGTATTCTCTTAGCAAGGAGCACTCGGAACATGCGGCCATCCGTGCAAAGAAACGCAACAAACAACGGATCGGAACAGACTGACTAGAAAGAAAGAGAAATTTGAGTTCATATCATCTAATTGTCCATCCGTACTCACAAGACCAAAATCAACACCATCTCCATCCACCTTACTCATAGTCATTCTGACTCTTATTCGAGTACTTGACGTTGAACTTATTCGCCCTCTTATTCCCCTTGAAATGCTTCTTGCTATTCTTCAAATCCGCCGGATCCACATCCTTCTCCAGCGCCGTCATAGTCTTGAGCTTCCTGCCGCTGAACTCCTTGCCCTGCTCCGAGTACTTGTGGTGGAACGGCTGCTCCAAGCGCGCATTGCCCTGGCCCGGGGCGAAGAATTGCTTGTCGAGTTTCTTGCCCTTGTTGCCGCCCACGGACGGCATGGGGACGAGATCCGGGTCGTCCATGAGAGAGGGGTTGTTGGATTGCCGCATGGCGGCTTCGACGCTGGCGGCGAGGGCGGCGCGGCGTTTTTCCGGCAGGTGCGCGGCGTCGTACAGCTCGCGGTTGAAGTGGTGCGGGTCGATGGGCGGGTCGGCGGGCGGAGGCGTGCAGAACAGCAGCTTGCCTTTCACGTAGTCTTTGAGGATCCAGCGCGCGGCTCTGCTCTCGTCCGGCTGGCCGAGACCCTGCGTGGCGAAGCCTCTGGCGCGCGCGTAGGCGCGAAGCACCTCTTCGCCGGTGGGGAAGCCGGTGCCTCCTTCTTCGATGGGGCGGGTTTGAATTTTCATGCCGTACACGGCTTCGAGGAAGGCTTGCGGGATGCGCTGGGCGACGAGTGTGCCAGGGCCGGAGTATTCGCGGAGTTGGTCGATGGGGAGCACACCGTTGCAGACGAGCTCGGCTTTCGTGTTGGCGAAGTTGGGGAAGACGAGACCGGGGCAATCGCAGAGTACGACTTTGTTCGAGAGGTGGATCGTCTGGAAATGCTTGGTCTTACCGGGAGTGGCGGAGACGGACACCTTCTTGGCTCCCAACAGGGCGTTGATTGTCGATGATTTACCGACGTTGGGGTACCCGACCAGGCCGATTTGAGTCTTGCGAGGAGGCTTGCCGGGTTCTTGGTCCTTCTTGGGGACCTTGGGAGAATGCTTCAAGAAAAGTGCTTCGAGGTCCTCGGTCGTCAAGATTCTCGTCTGTTCCTCGATTGACAGAGGCACGTCCATTTTAGGGGGTCCCTCCACAGTCTCCTCGTCCACCCACTTGCTGTCTTTATCTTCCTGCTCCTTGAATTCGACTTTGCGTTGTTTCTGTTGCACTTTCTTGACGTCTTCGGGGAGCTCTTCCTCAACGTCTTCCTCGAGGCCATCTCTGCTGTCCATGTCAGAAAGGCCTTCTTCGTCATCCGACTCCTCTTCACTTTCGTTCTCGTCTTGCTCCTCTTCGTCGTCACTTCCTCTAGCCTCGTTGATCTCCTTGGCCAGCTCGGCGGAGAAAAAGCGGAAGTCAATGCCATGCTCTGTGAAGTAGTTTGCCCATGCCGTCCTCTGCTCCAAAGTCATCATGTCCGCCTTGTTCACCAGGAGCAAGTTGCGCTTCTTCTTGTCCACTTCCTTGACGTAAAGGTCCAAATCGGCACTTCTGAACATTAACGGGTTGCGAGCATCGACAATCTGAACGATCAAGTCAGATCGCTCAATGACGCGCCACAGCTGCCTCCAGACTTCCAAGTTGCGCTCGAAGGGCGTCATCAACAAATCGTCGATTTCTTGCAGCTCGGCCAGGTTTCTCCGCCATTCGAGGAAAGCACTCTTCTCACGATCGTGCAGCTCGTGCGCGGTCATCTCCTTGTCCCAAGCGGGTCTTCTCGGAATCGTCAAACGCGCACGCTTCGAGTTCTGTTTCTTCATGATACCGCGCTCCTCAGCGGCGGAGAGCAGGTAAGGGTTCTTCTGGTCTCTGTGGATGATCTTGACGTTGTTCATCTTCTCGGCCGTGAAGTCTGTGCCGGCCAATTCTGCGGTGGAAAGGAACTCGTCGAGCGCGCCTTGCTCGGTGATGGAGCGCATCTTGACCCAGTCGTCGCCTTGCGCCTCGTTGACGATGTATGCGTTGCCTTCTTGGTCGACTCGCTTGATTCCGCCCTTGCCGCCTTTGTCGGGAGCGACACCACCGCGGTGCATGGCACTCTTTTTTCCTTTGCCGAATCGGTCGTTCATCAGCGAGTTGCCGAGACCGACGGCGTTCTTGCTCTTGGGCAAGCCCATGTTGCTGGTGATGTGTGTTTAATTAGGCGACGAGCCAGTATGTGTTGTTGTGATTTTCCCAAGATCGCCCTGCAAGGCAATGAAGTAGAGAGTGTATGCCTGTGTGTATTGTAAGCAAGCAACAGGCAAGGTGAGGTTGAAGTGTGATGTGGTATGAGTCTATGGCAAGCTGATTATCAATTCTGAAGACTTGACGCAAAACTCCCCCTCCACCAAGTGCAGCGATGACGCGGGACAGCCAGGGCGTAAAGGGCAGACTTTGCTTGGGGCAGAGAAGGCTCGCACGGAGCGATAGGCGGGCTGAACAGCTTCGATAAAAATTCCATCAACTTCACCCTCGCCATCCCTGCGGTCTGCGCTATAGCTCCCTCCCGCCTATTCCCTGCGTCGCCCAAAAAAAGACCCCGCCAAGCATAGAGATCGGCTTTTTCTTTTGAAGTGGGCCATTTAGGTGCCCAATCTCGCAGTCAGTCAGTAGCAATTCGGCAACAAAAACCTTTTTAGCAACTAACAATACCGAACGGCATACAACAACTACACACTCTTTCAATCCCACAGCGACCGCCAAAATGCCCCGTCGCAAGTTCGACAAGAAGAACGCCACCACCTTCGCCCTGGTGCATCGCGCGCAAAACGACCCGCTCATCCACGACGAAAATGCCCCCTCCATGGTCTTCACCGAGAAGGTCTCGAAACACCATGGCCAAGGCGACGACGACAGCGACCTGCCCTCCTCCTCCGGCGCTTCTATGATGTCCGGCTCCTCGTCGTTCTCAAGAAGAGGCAAGCAGCGCGGCGACCTGGAGGAGGAATTCGGCATGACCTTCCGTCCCAACGAGGGTGAGGCGGCACAGCACGGTGTTTTCTTCGACGACACCAAGTACGACTACATGCAGCACATGAAGGATTTGGGATCTGGCGATGGGCCGGTCGCTTGGATCGAGGCCAAGCCCGCAAAGCAGGAGGGTAAGGGAAAGCAGAGACTTGAGGATGCGCTGAGGGATATGGATATCGGCAGCAATGCCGGGGGCAGCCAGTATGGCGGAAACTACGCACAGAGTGTCGGTCAGAGCAGCACAGCGAGCAGCGCTGCGAGGAGTCTTCTGCCCGAAGACGTGCTGCCCAGCGAGTTTGTTAGAAGGCGCACATATCAAGACCAGCAAGACGTCCCCGACGCTATTGCGGGTTTCCAGCCTGACATGGATCCTCGCTTGCGGGAGACGCTTGAGGCTCTGGAAGACGAGGCGTACGTGGATGACGAAGACGACTTTTTCGGCGACTTGGTTAAGGAAGGCAGGGAAATCGACCAAGATGAATGGGAGAGACTAGGCGAGCAACAAATGTTTGACGAGGGAGAAGGCGAGCTGGACGACGGATGGGAGAGCGACGACACTATCAAAGCAGGCAGCCCTCCACCACAACTCAACATCCCCCAACCCGCAGACGGCGAGCTCATCGAGCCTCCAAAAGACGCCCAAGCAGCCCTGCCCGCAGATCCCACCGAAGGCGCCTGGCTCGACGAATTCAAGAAATTCAAGCACGAAGCCAAAGCCAACAAAGAAGCCAGCAAGGACGTCAAAGGCGCCCCCTCCGCCTTCGACGCTTCAATGGTCTCCTCCCTCGCCAGCCGCCCGGGCAAGAAGCGCAAGGGCGCCAAGACCTCCAAGTCCAACTACTCCATGTCCTCCTCTGCTCTGGTGCGCACCGACCAACAAACCCTGCTCGACGATCGCTTCGACAAGCTGGAAGAAGCGTACACGATCGCGGAAGAAATGGAGCCCGACGACATGGGCGCCATGAACGACACCATGTCGACTGCCTCCGGCATGACCGGCATGTCCAAAGCCTCGCACATGAGCAAGTACAGCCAGATGAGCGGGCTCAGCGGCGTCAGTGGGATTTCGTCCTACAGCCGCGCCACCGACAGCGAGGCCCCGCAGCTCGAACGCTCCGATTTCAACAGCATCATGGACGATTTCCTGGGCTCGCACTCAGTCAGCGGCAAGGCGAGTCGCAAGCTCAAGCGTTTCGGTCCCCAGAGCGGTATGGAGCAACTTGACGAGGTCAGGTCTGGTCTCGGCCCGGCGAGGAGGAAGGGTAGGAGCGCCATGGGAGCTGCGCGATAGAGTGTTGACGTTCCTTGGAATTTCTGCATGGCGTTCGTGCCCCCCGAGTCGAGTCGAGACGAGTTTGTTGATATTTTGATACCCAGCCAGCGTAGCATATCATAGCCATAGCGTAGTCAGCCACGGAAGCAATGAGAAAAGTTAGTCACGTAGTTTTTGCCACAATTCTAGTCCCCATCATCATTACCTCCCTTCTCAGAAATAGGCCTTTCAAGAATTAAAAATCCTCGAATAAAGCACCTCATGCCTCCCCACCCAAAGATCCATGGCCGGCACGCTCACAGCCGCATCCTCCGCCCTCCAACCCCCATACCTCTCTATCAACCCCTTGATATGCCCCTGCAGCGCACCGCCAGCCAGCACGGCCTGGCTCTGATACGGCCCCATGACGCTCGCTCGCACGGCGGCGCTCAGCAGCGCTTTGGCGTGGTTGAGTAGGAAGAGGTAGGCGGTTTCGTGCGCGGTGAGATTCAGCGCGGAGGAGACGGCGCCGAAGAGGGGTGGGAAATGGCCGTGCAGGTTCTGCAGGGGGTTGGTGGCGGTGGGTTTGGAGAGTTTGGCGGTGTGGGCGAAGGTGGTGATTGCTGCTGCTGCTGCTGTGAATTCAGAGTTGGAGTCTGGCGATACGGCGGCAGAGAGTGCGCGTTCCCAGATTGTGAGTAAAGCTTTGCCCTGCGTTATGCTCGCGCGGCGGGCGACGGTGCAGGGCGTGCTGGCGTCGAGGTCGTTGTCGAGGTCTTCCAGGGTCAGGAGGGTGGGGTCGTGGTACGCTGAGAGGACGTAGGGGAGAGCTGTTGTGGCGAGGTTTTCGAGCGATTCGTTTAGGAAATCGTTGAAAGCGGCCGTTTTTTGGGAGGCGGTGGGTTGGCGCCGGTGGGCTAGGAAGGATTCAAGGCCGCTGCTGAAGGCGAAGGAGCCGAGGGGGAGGGCGGAGTCGGAGAGGAGAAGGAGGGCGTGGAGGGAGGGGTTGGGGGTGGTCATGGTATTGTTGAGTTGTTTTTGCTGTGGTAGTTTTAATTTTATTTTTATTTTTTTGAAGATGAGAATGGGTTGAAGTGAGGTGCAACTCAATCGCCGCATGTCGTTAGTCGTCCGTCTGTCTTCGCCGAAATGCTTATCTGGTACCCACTTTTGTTATGACAACAGATACTTTGGTGTTATTAAACGTCAGTCAGAGTACGTGACAATCATACATTCGAAACACTACGTTGTACACGGTCAATTTCGGAATTTCGGACTCGGTGCATAATCCGCAAAATGGCTGTCAGAAAGAACCGAGTAATGTCAAAACAGAAATATAAAGGCTTCGAAAAAGAAGTCATCAGAGGTCAGATATCGTATTTCTTTTATACTATAATGCTATCATCATTATATGGAAAACAATCCTCTGGGTACACATTTCGATATACTTAGGCAAAAGTCAATGTCAAGTAGTATTATCGTAGCCTACTTCTACGATGCTAATATAGAAATCTGACATCTTATACGAATACAGTCTTAGGTTGCGTACATGTATACATGGATAATGGCTACCAAGTCTCGTAATATAGAGATTATATAAGCTGAGATGAGAGACATAGCCGGCTTCTGTTTCGAGTCATTCAAGCCCTAACTCAACTGCGTGACCTTCGACCCGTTTCGATAGCCATTTTGCAGATGGTTGTATAATGTCAAAAGGAACAGTGGCTCATGAGTGGAGGCATCAGTCTTACGGCTTGAAATCCCATCAATACAGTATCCTCTTACAAGTTCGTCGGCTGAAGGTCCAGTTTGAGCTTTATGATTAACGAACAATGCGGACGACGATATACTCTGTGGCCGAGAGGGCGGTAGATCGGATCTGAGCGAGAAGGTAGAAATGTGGAAAACTACACAAGCTTCTAAATGCTCTCGCAAATCACCACACTGGCTCAGTTTTCGCCTGCAAAAGCACTATAAGGATCATGTCTTGGTATACTAGGCTGCTCCGCGCTCTTGATCAATTTCTAAGCTCAGGTCACGGAGCTGCAGAAGTCGGTGCTTCTCTTGTCAAAATTTCGACCACCTCCGTGAGACGACGGAAACGGTGCTCCCAATCTCTGAGCAATCTTTTAGAAGCGACGCTCCGGCCCGATTCATGGTCCATCAAACGATCTTTCGAACTTTGCAATTCTCGTTGAGCAGCCTGCAACGGCGTTAGGCCGGCCTCATCGCGCGCACTCAGATCCGATCCAGCTAACACCAGAGCTTTCGTGATCAAGGGATTTCCAAGTCTGGCGGCGTGATGCAATGCAGTTCGAGACAAGCTGTCCTTGGTGTTGATGTCGGCACCTTTGCCTACGAGCGCGTCGACAATTTTGTGGTGGCCACGCAGGACTGCAAATTGCAAAGCCGTGGTGTTCCAGCTACCATCAACGCCCACGCCGTTGATGTTTGCACCAGCAGTCAACAGCAGATTCAATACCTCCAGATGCCCCCTTGCTGCTGCTGCATGTAACGCAGTGCTTCCGTGGACACCACTCCGTGCCGCATCGACGTTTGCACCTGAAGTTAACAGCAGATCCACTACCTCCAGATGCCCCCCTGCTGCTGCTGCATGTAACGCAGTGCTTCTAAGGACACTCCTCGGTGCCGTATCAACGTTTGCACCTGAAGTTAACAGCAGATCCACTACATCCAGATGCCCCTCTGCTGCTGCCGCCTGCAACGCAGTGCGTCCATATTCACCACTTGGTACCGCATTGACATCCACTTTTGCAGCCAATAGTAGCTTCACCACTTCATGGTGCCCCTTTGCGGCCGCTTCTAGCAATGCTGTAAGACCTCCGTGTCCAGTCTCATCGTTTACTGTGGCTCCTCGTTCGATCAGCATCTCTACTATTTCGATATTGCCTCCTGCCGCTGCCCCTACGAGAGGGTTTCCCAATATAGGCCCGCTTTTGTCGAGAAACAACTGCAGAAGTTTCTTTTGATCCTGTACCGCAGCTTCAAATGCCAGCAGAGGCTGATACACTGTTTCGTCAGCATTGAAGAGCAGTCTCACCGCCCCCCAATGACCCCTTCTGGCGGCAGAGACTAGCGAATCTTTGGTGATTTTGACGTTCCTTGTTCCCAGCAACAGCTTCACGGCTGACTCATGTCCGTGATATGCTGCGGATGAAAGTGCCGTAGACCGTTGGTCAACGCGGAACCGTCCCGTCTCTAGCAAGAGCTTCACTGTTGCCTCACTTCCGGATTCGACGGCGTCGAGCAGCGCTGATTTGGAGCCGAGATTTTCGAAGTCGAAGTCCACTGCGACTTTTCGCGTGTCAAGAAGAAGCTTCGCCATCTTCTGATCCCCACGCCTGGCCGCTATGGAGAGTGGTGTTCTAAAAAATGGGTCTACCGCATTGATATTGTCGCATCCAATGTTCGGTCTCCATCTGCGTTGCATCCATTCTGGGAAACCGTTCATCCATCTAGGCATATCAGAATGTGCGTATAGCCAGCTTTTCCCCTTGCAGAAGGGACTTACGGCCTCCATCAGACTGTAGACACCATGCTCGCATGCGTAGTGCTGCAATGTCGCAGGTCGCCAAGAGCGCTTGAGATCTCGAAAACCTGGCGTCGCCTCCAATACGTCCCAACCCTTATGTGAAGGCCACCTTGTGAAGCCCACCACATTTTTCAGTGACATGCCGTGGCTCTCCACGGCTTTCATGTGACTAGCCAAGTAGAACGTGGCGTACCACATGAATGGCAATTGCCAGTGAGGGACAAGTGTTTCTTCGCCAGAAGCTTGTATGTAACGAAGGCAGCTCATCATCAATCGGTGATGTGCTCGCCCAAGTACCGCGGTATCAGAGCTAGCTTGACTAAGATTGTCAAGAAACGAGATGCCTCTTGTTGTCATGTAGTCCTGGACAGACTCATGATCAAATTGAACCCAGACTTCCCTTCGATCATTTGAGCGAAAACTTCCGTCGTTCGACTGACCATGTTCGGGTTGGTATGGATTATTATCATCGAGACTGCCTCTTCCGGAATACTCTCCGATGGGATTGTCGATCAAGAGTCCTTCGGAAGCGGTTTCGTCAATGACGACGGTTCGAGCTAGACCTGAAGACAAACGAAGTACCCTCTTTTCCATCGTTTCATCGTCCGCGCACCAGTGAGCAGAAGCTTCACAATCACGAATGGTCCGGAAGTGTTTGTCTTCTTCGTCTTCGTCAAAAGCGACAGCGTACCGTAAGTCTGCGAGAGAAAGAGGCCGCGCTGCGAAAGTGAGCCATCGCAATATCCGCAGCGCCCACATCCGATCTTCCTGCTTTGAAGGATCCTGAAGATGATCGAACATACTTTGGTATACATCGCTGAGCTCCTTTGGGGTCTCCTTGATGATGTCCAGAATGAAGTCTTTCCCGAAGTTTTCGTGATCGCGCCGAGATATCACTTTCCTTGTGACTAGAACCACCCATTGGAACACGCCCAAAGCCCTCTTCGCAACTTGTTGATTAACCTCAGTCCAGTCTGACTCATTGATAGCGGACATATAAGGCTTGAGCTTTGAATTAAGGAACTTCTCAATGTCGCTTGCATTCTCGTTCTCCACGATGATACAGAAGTCCCAGTCACTTCTGGAGACGATGTTAGGCCAGGGGCGACACGACACACAAACAAGCAACCGGGCTGATGCACTTGGACAGAGGTTTCGTAAATAGTGCAGAAGATTCGTTGCAGTATCCTCTCCTGCTTCGTCGAGAGCATCGATGTGAAGGCAGAGTGTCTTCTTCTTAATAAATCGTGGGACAAATTCCGCCAGCTGATTCCTGAGCTCTAATTCCGTCCAGTCCCATTTCAAACCTTGGGCGCCGTACTGTGTAGGTCTCTTTTCGAACTGAGTGATTTGAACGAAGTCAGAGAGTAGTTCCCTGTCATGGCTCAGGATCTGGTGGAGTAGAGACCGAAAAAGGCCTAGACTCGAGTGCTGCAGAGGGTCTCCTCGCCGATGGAAGAAGAATGAAGCCACCAAAATCAACCGTATTGACTTTTCCTGGGTTGTCGAAAGAATGGAGTCCATGAGAGTTGACTTTCCGGATCCTGGCCTTCCTCTGATCCAAAGGAGTCCGCCGGATCTGACCCAACCACAATAGTTCGGATGCTCATAGATCCACTGACATGTCGCAGGTACTTTGGCAGTGATGTCGCTTCGCCGTTGCATACGTGGAAAAGCTAGCGTTTGGAGACATTGGTCGTTCAGATCAGTCATATTCGAACTGTGATAATGCAAACTCGTAGCTACCATTCTTCAGCTGTGGTCTGACTTTTCGTAGACAATCAGTCCTTACCAAAATGCATGTTTCCGCCTCCTGAATCGTACCTGGCGCCCTGATTGTGAAAGGTGTAAGTGTTGTTATTCCCACCTCCCGTATTGAACGATGTTCCGCCTTCTTCAGTGACATTCTGGTTACCAGAACCATGATGTGTAAACTTTTCACCTCCTCCCTCCTTGGCCAGCAACTCAACGACATCCTTCAGACCAGAGAGCGTATCCCCGATGATGAAGATCTCTTGTTTCTCCAAAGTTTTGAGATAGCCCTCGATCTGCTCCCAGAGCATTTGCAGCTTGGTGTTCTTGCCAAAGATGGCCGCTGACGCCCCCTTCCAGATACGTTTGGCAGGGTTGGCGCCATCTTCTGGGCAGATTTCCTTCAACAGCGCCTCCAGCTGCTGAAAGGCTTCCTCGCACTGCTTCAAGACCGGTCGGGCATTTTTGCGCAAGGTGGGGTCCAGCTTGTCGTTGTTCTCCTTGGCTTTCTCAAATAAGCGCTGCAACGGAGGCAACTGCTCGAACAGGTGTGCGAGGTTTTCTGGAAGGCCGTGAGCGTCTTTGGTCGCTTGACCGATGCTGATGATGTCCTTCGTAAGACCGATGCAGGCGTTGATGAGGCCAACGGTGGCGATAGCTTCCGCCATGACAGTTTACTGTAGACCGGTGCGCTGCTGATGGGTGTGTTCGCACAGCCTCGCACGAGGACACGAGGATGTTGCGAGGTGACGCAAATGTGTGTGCGATATAGAGGAGATGCGAGATCGAGCAGCGTAAGACAGGAGTGCAACACACAGGGGATCGGTGAGCTCTTCAAGATTGCAGCTGGTGGCATGCTGCACGACTTTATACTTGAGCCGATGCAGTACTGTACCAAGCGGCCGAAAAGGCGCAGGTCTGACCACCACTGTATGCACGCTGTACTGCCTCAATGGTACGACCTTTATACATGAGCCGATGCAGTACCACGTGGCTGACAAGGCGCAGGTCTGGCCACCACTCTATGCACGCAGTACTGCCTCAGTGGTACGACCTTCATGCGCAACCGGATGCACGATAACATGGCCGACAAGGCGCAGGCCTGGCCACCACTCTATGCACGCAGTACTGCCTCATTGGTACGACCTTCATGCACAGCCGGGGGCACGATCAGGTGGCCGACAAGGCGTAGTCGAGGTGCTACTCCATACATGCATGGGGATACCTATCAAGAAGTGGTCCGTAGGTCTCGGCTTCTCCTTATATCTGTAAGGGAACAGTAAGATGATCATGTATCACGTTCTCTGTCCTGAATCCTTACAATATGAGGCTGCGTATACATCGCCCGTCAGGTTCAGGTACGGAGTGACATTCTGGAACTCCTCAAGCTGGTGTCAGGTTGGCTACCAGGTTCTTGACCTGGTGATTTCTTTGTCATGTTCAAGTTAGCTTGAAAATTACCGAATATGATGCGTTAGCTTGAAACTCTGAACCTAATACCAACCTGACCAGGTTGAAGTGTACGCAGTTGTCAGGTTAGACTTCCAATTTTGGCACTATCCTGCCTAAATAATTCACACCCCACTTTTTTCTTCGTGATTTGATTAGTCCTCTAAGAGAAAATTATCACGTGATGCATCAACACGTGACTTCTTACGCACAATAAGGTAGAGACGCACGAAGAGGCGACACACGAAAAGACGATACACGACGAAGCGATACCGAAGAGGAGACATCTGATCAAAGTCTGACGCTCTCGCTGTTACGGCTCTCGCTGTTACGGCTCTCACGGCTCTTACGCTCTTATAGTAGATATAGTCTCGCAAGTCTGAATACTATACTTGAGCTACGCTCTCAGAGGATTCCTAGTTTTGAGTGCCAATCTGAACCTGATCTGAGGGCGAAGTATGCGCAACCTAATCAAGTGGCCTCCTCTAAACCATCGTAGCAACAAAACCTCCTCCTGTCCTCAAACAGACCCCATCACCAAGCCAATCATCATTGACAACGACATGCTCTCGGACGTAGAAGACGTAGCGGCGCTGGCCGTCGCGAACGTCTTGCGCGACTGCGGCGCAGAGGGCCTGCGAGTCGTCCTGATCAACGCGAATTCTGTACGGATTCTTGGGTGCGAGTGTAAACCCAGTAGCAAAGCGAAAGGAGAGAAGTTTCGCAGTGTAGTAAGAAGAACAGTCATTCTGGCTTCACATTGATAAGCGTACATACTCTCCACCCCTCTACCTCTTCCTCATCATCCTTGGCTTAGGGAAATCGAGCGGAAGCTTCAGCTTCGCGATCCTCGTCGCCGCGGCCTGAGCCTTACTCAAGCCACGGGTCTCCCTCTCCTTCTCCGTCGGCGGGCCGACTCGGCAGCCCAGCTCGTGGAAGTACTGGCCGACCTGCCTGTTCTCCAGCCGCAGGTCCTCTTTCAGGTGGTTGATGTCCGTCACGTAGTGGTCGATGTACAGCGACAGCGCGCACATGTGCGTGTACAGGTAGTCCTGGTGCCACTTGTTGAGCTCGTTGCCTTCGCTGAAGCGTCTGCGCACCGCGTCGATGAGCGCTTCCGGGTAGGCTTCGAGTTTCTTCATGAGGATGTCCTTTTTGGGGACTTTCTTGCCTGCGCGGCCGGCGGCGCCGAGCGCGGCGTTGAAGTCTAGCAGCAGGTTGAGGTAGCGCAGGGCTTTGAGTTTGGAGACGTCTTCGGATTTGCCGATGGGCTCGACGCGGAAGGCTGTGAAGCGGTTGTTGAAATGGATGGCTTCGTTGTTGCGCGCTTTGTCTTGCCATTCCTTGACTTGGATCAGGCGCATGTCTCCGGGCGGGATGAGGGTGTTGAGCGGGTAGACCTCCTCGACGGTGTCGGCGGTCATGTTTGGTTTGGGGATGGGTTTGGCGGCGAGGGCGGCCTCTGCCAGCTCTGCTTGGTTCTGGTCGTTGGCGGTGGTGTCGGCCATGGTTTCCAGGATGGCGGTCTCAAGCTCCGCCGACTTGCCACCTTCATTACCCTTGGTGATGGCGTTGAGGGTCTTGCTGGCAATCGCCTTCTTCGACTTCTTCGTACCGAATTCTTGTCCGAGCTGTTCCCGCTGTTGCGCCATGGTGCGCTTCTGTTGGCTGTCCTTCACCTCTTGGTTTTCTGAGCGCAGTGTGCTGCGGAGACTGAGGTGGTGTGAGGGTACGACCTGCAACTTCTGCTCCTTGGGGTCGTAAACGGCAACATAGTGGGCGACTGGCGACTCGGTGGCAGCAGGTGTTGCTGTGTAGTCCAGTCTAGGGTGCTTGGTGGAGTGGAGGATGAGGCTGTGTGTGTCTGGCTTGAGCTTCGAGTCGTCTTTCGCCTTGCCAGAAGCCTTTGCATATGCCTTGAAGGAGATTGGCGGCACGGTCAAACCGGGTGCGCTGCTGATTACTGGAGGCAGGCCATTTTCTGAGACCGAGACCTTGGCCGTGCCGTCGATGTGTGTCTTCTTGTTCGGCGCTGCGACGCCATTGCTCTGTCTCTTGCGCTTCTTGCCATCCTTCTCGGCCATGGTTGTTGGAGTATGTGTTGTGAGGGTGTTTTATTCCTGGTATACTCTGTCCCAGCAATCGCAGCTCTCCAAATCTCTCTCTCTCTCTCTCAAAAGTTGAACGTCGGCCAATCCAAAATTTTGCCCCGACGCCGAAGCGGCCGACCAAGAAGGGACAAGCGCGGCGACTCCACGAGCCACAGCGGCGGGATCGCACTTCACAAGCCTCACATGCTTGAGATCGATCAGTTACCGCCACAGAAAAGACGTCAGCGAGAAGGGCAGATCAAAACACCCAGCACGCGTATGCAAAAGCTCCAAGCCGCTACACCGTTGCGTCAATCTGTAGTAGCGGCACGTCTAAACTCTGCCAGTGACACCATGCTCCGCCAAAAACAAGGTATGGCATCACCACGGTACAGAGGTACTTCCCTGCTGTTTATCACCTGGTAATTATATGCTTTCCCTCTCCTATCCACCTTCCACCTTCCACCTCCACCCCTCTCTCCTCCGCCCTACCACACTCTAAACCTCCCACGCCCGCGGGCTCGCAACCATAAGCTCCGAACGTCCAAAGACCACTGCCCCGCGGAAACTCCAGGTCCGCGAGGGTAAATCGTCCAGTCCGTCTCCGTCGAGGAAGAGCAACACTTCGTCTCCTACGCCGCAAGACAACAACACTTCAAGCAGTATGGCGGACAAAGTTGGAGACGCCACGAAGGGCGCTCAGGACAAAGTCGGCGGCTTAACATCAGGCCTTCTCGGAAAACTTGAGGCATGGGGGAACTGGTTAGCAGCATGGGGCAAGGGCCTGTTGGATAAGATCTTCCCGCCGGAGAAGCGTGCTGCTTTCCTGGCAAAGCTTCAGGCTTTCATGTTGAAGAACCCCAAGTTGTCGGTGAGTACCAGCTGTGTCTGCGCAGGTCAAGACCAATACTGACTCCAACCAACAGACTTTCCTGGGCATGAACTTTGCCATTACTGGAGTGCCGCTGTTCCTATTCGTTCTCTTCTCGCTTACTGTCTTCATCTTCGCCCTGGTCGTCGGTCTTCTCCTCGGTCTGCTCGGTGCCGTGGCTTTCACTCTGTTTGCTGTCGGTGTGGCCTTGACTATTATCCTGCCGACCGTCTTCTTCACTACGATGGCCGCAACATTCCTATTCCTATGGGGCCTTGGCGGATACTACATTCTCAAATGGGCCAACGGTGAAGGCAGTGGCGAGTCTGGCAAGCAGGAAGGAGGTCCTTCCATCGGTGACAGACTCAACTCTCTCACTGGCGGACGTCTTTCTGGTTTCATGGGTGCCGCCAAGGACCAAGAGGCGAAGAAGGGCATCGGAGGCTTCGACGACGAACACACTCCCGCCAAGAGTAACGAAAAGTCGCAAAGTACCCAGCAGAATGGCAAGACCGAAGCTCCTCAGAAGTCGTCTAAGCCTGAGACGAATGGAAGCCCAAAGCCAAAGCCAAAGGCGAACGGCTCACCTGCACCACAGAAGGCCGCAAGTGACGCCACCAATGCCGCCTCCAACACTGGAAAGAAGGCGACGGATGCAGCTGGTGGTGCTACGGGTGGTGCGCAAAAGGCAGTCGGCAATGCAGCCGGGACTGCCACCGGTGGTCTGAGTGCTGCGACTGGAACTGGATAGGTCTGCCTGTCTGGTACGGCGAGGATGATGTGAATTGTCATGATTACGGCTGCATAGCACTGTTGTCTGGATATTTGAATGACCATTGGGAGGGAAGCGATTGACTGTTTGGATAATTTGCTCGATTTTTTTGTATAGCGAGTGCACCATCATGTTTCTAACGTGCCATCATAATGAAGTGTGTTTTCCGCGTTTCAGAGCAAGCCTCATCTCAAGCATGTGAAGCTCTCAACTTAGTCACATGCATAGGCAGCAACTGCAGCTCTGTGTCTACTGCAGTCACACTCCGACATTTACCAATAGATCTTTCCCATTATTCGATTACCATAGACAATGGACATGTGAGACTTCACAGTTTCACGAATACACTGTCTCGCCGTCGTTGATCATCGTTTCGTCAATCAGACCCGCAACTGCCCCGCCAAGTGGGCAGCTCCATCCGTGACGACAGCTCGGGCGTTGAAGATGGGCAAACGCAAACGTGCCGAGCAGACATACTCAAAGAAAGACCACGCAAACAACCCGCGTCGCGTGGGCATCCAAAGACCAACACAACACGACTTCTTCTCCGTAGACAGCGACGGTCCGGACTACGATATATCCTCTCTTTTCGGCCAGCCCAACAACCGCACGAAATCATCCAAACCTGCATCTTTGTCCACTACACTCGCAAACAGACCTTCCACGCGAAACATAAAAGCCATGCCCGCCGAACCGAGCGAGGATGACGTCCAAATGCTAGTCACAGTCACGAGCTGCTCGCGAGAAACATCAGTACGCTACCTCAAAGCCAAGAACAACAATGTCGAAAGCGCCATGAATGCGCTTCTGGACGGGGAGGACATTTCCAAGCAAGAGACTGCATCACAATGGGACGAAGGGGTGTGGCAGACGGACAGAGACGGGAACGCGAATGTTGGCGAGCGCAATCTGAGACCCCTGGGAACCGGCACCAGCACGGCGCCGACAAGAGTGCCTTCGCCTGCAGGGGATCTCAAGGCGCCCACTAACAGGGACGCAGAGGATGCGGAGCTCGCGCGTGCGCTGGAGATGAGCCAGCAGGATTTGGGATCGGCGTATCAGCAAGAGTCGGGCGTCGTCGGTGCGGATGGGACTTCGAGGCAGACGTTTGGGCCCGCGACCAAGGATCAGTATGACAAGAATGACTGGGCCATGGTGCCTTTCTCGCTCGGGGCGAGCAGCGAGATCGTACCGGACGTCGAGCCGGAGCAGAGGAAGAATATGGAGGGAGAGCCTCGGTTTCTCAAGAACCTGCCTTCTGGGGACTATCTGCCGAATTTCTTGACTATCGGTCATGCAATTCCCGCTGTGAGGGAGTCTCTCCTTTTCCGGGAATGCATTATGGCGCAGTATGGGGAAGATCCTGAATGGTGGAAGGGAAATCAGATCGCTCTGCCGAAAATCGTACATACTGAAGATGGCGCGCCTGCGGATCCCGAGATCGATCGGTTCGACGAGTTCATTGCTGAGACGCAGCGGTTGATGGCGGTCCTAGATGCCAGCCAAAGGTCTTACGCCAGTGCATTTACGCTGTCACAGACGGAGCTGCTTCGCTCAGGCGATGGGTCAGGTCTCATTGAGAAATTCATCAAGAGGACCATCCAAGCAGCTACCGTGAGGTGTGGGAAAGCGGCGGAATACCTATCACTATTCGCGACGAATATCGACACCACCTCGCCTGAAGGATTGCTCACGCCATATCTTGAAGTTTTCGATATGCCCATAAAGACTGTCGGAGAGGACAGACTTGGCCTGATGGAGATTCTGGACGGCTTGCTCTGGGATACAGTCTCTGAAGATGCCGCGAGTGTCGATAACTCCATTGTCAAAGGTGCAGACGTTCTCGTCATGTGCGCGAATCAGACGAATCCCTCTGCCGAAAAATTACAGATTGATATTCCCCCGACATTGTACATTGATAAATACCTTGGGGAGAATCTAGAAATCTCCAAACCCGCACGCTTGGAGATTCTTCAACAAAAACAACGGGTCGCGAAAATCACAGACATTGAGAACAAACTCACGAAATGGGAGCATCCGCAAAATAAGGGCGAAGACCTCGATGCGAGGGCAATGCTCCAGCATACATTGGGGCATTTCTCGGGCAAGAACATGGCCGATGCAACGAATGCTGACAGAGAGAACGGCATCGTTGTCAACGGCACCAGCGCGCATGAACAACCGCACTATGCAGAGATCGCATCAAAATTGGAGGCCATCGCTCTAAGCGTCGATAAGAAGCTCGAAAAGTTGGCAGCACAGAAAGAAGCGATCCAGAAGAATATCTCCCAGCTCTCCAACTCATCTCCGCCTCAACTCGAGGAGAGAGGTCTTCGACAACGCTACACCCTCATGGGTGTAGCGACCAAACCCAGCATCACCTACGTCCTCCGCCCCAAAGAAGACGAGGACGAAGATGAGGACAGAATGTCCACCGAAACAGACGCCGACGACAGCACGCCCGACGGCATGCAGTGGTGGCGCGTCGAATACGCAGTCAACAGCAACTCCCCTCGCATCCTCAAATCAAAGGTAGCAGAATACACAGTCCTCCACGCCGTCGAAGCCGAACACACCTCCGCCCTTCTCATCTACGCCAGCGACCGCGCCGTGGACGACTCCATCTCGCAAACCCTGCCCCCACCCCTCACGCGCTTCGTGCAAGAAGACGACGTCCACTTCACCACCGAACTCCGCGACGCAATTCTCACTCGCCCCCCTCCCGCATACGAGCACGCCTACGACAGCGAAGTCCCGCGCCAATCCATCGAGCCCGGCGACCATATCAACAACCGCCGCGCAAGCGCCGACAGCACGTGCGCGCAAGGCGGCAGTCCAACAGGTGGTGGCAGCCCTTTCTACGGCGGCAGCGGCGCGCCGCAGACTTACGGCCTGCCGCCTTCCACCGTCCGCTCGGGCCAGCACGTCGAAAGCGCCAGTAACGACCCGGAAGTCACGGAAATCCACCTCTCGCCGCCGCAGGAGGAGGAGACGCAGCATCAGGAGATGGTGGAGACGAGGAGTGCGCCATTTCTGCCCGGTTTGAAGACTGGTCAGCACGCGCGGGAGGAGGATGCGAGCATGGAGGATGTGCGGGATGCGTCTGGCGATGATGGGGCTGGAAGGCGGGAGTGAGGGGGACTGTGCGTTCGGGGATGGGGAAACGATGGGGTAATGAAGGGGTAACGAGAATTGAAATGCGGAACGCCTTTGCCTCTTATATCCTCCCACTCTTCGGAAGGTTGGGAGGAGCTTGCTTTTGAGTTGCCTACCACGCTTCCTAGCGTTTCTGCAGAGTCATGGGTTCCCTCCCTGCCTTGCTGAAGAGGTGACGGTGACGTTTCAGTAATCGTTGGTGCTAAGCTTCTTGTTAGCGTTGTGGCCCCGTGGGGCGGTGGTTGTTGTATTGTAATCGGCAACTCTAGATGCATCACCTGTGTTCGAAATCATTGAGCCACCTCTGTGCCGTTTTCTCCCGCGGAGGACGTTGGTGGTGGGATATTCGATCGAATCGATATTTTGTGGACTGGGCTCTGCTTGCGATTACATGAGTGCTTCTACGATTCATGACCATTCCCCCAACTCTTGTCCTTAGGGTTCACAAACTTGGACTTGCTTGAACGGTGCTGGGTTGTCTCCTAAGCTTTTGTATCCCAGGAAGCTTGCTTCTCCACGGTTTGTTTTCGGCTCCGGAAATAGCCCCAGCATTCAACCCACCCTGGAGTGATGACTACTGACTAACCGTTTCCCTTAACCTTCACCACGTTTCTCTGGTCTCGAGCCTATCGGAAGCACTACTATCGACTGTTCTGTTCCGGTTTCTACTTCGGGAGGCTGGCGACTTTTATGCAATCCCTGAATTGAGTTGTGTTTGTCCTTCTATTTGCCTGAGGCTGCTGTTTACTATCCAAGCAATCGTTGATTATCGCGTATCCAAGCTCGCTGATAGTATGGCTGCGCTACGATCTAGCATTCGAGACTTGCGAGTCGCCGTGCTGTTCCAATCGTTGCCTCCTCCGGTCATCAATGGAGTTTCTAAGCCGCTCAAACCTGGCGGTGAGTCTATGTGAAATCTCCCATGCAAGGGTGGATATATAGTAGTAGAAATTAAGAAAGAGTAGCAGAGCTCATCCACAATAAACAGGCTACCAAGACTCCGGCGCCGACATAGCCTACAATCTCCATCAACGCAACCCAAACAACATCATCACACCCATCCCCCATCCCAACCCAGCCCAAGACCAAGGCTGGACCTTCCCCGACAGCGAAGCAGGCATCCTCGCTGCCATCGAGAAAGGTGCCAATTGCCTCTGGGCCAACACGATCTTGTTCAAAGACCATCCCTTGCAAATTTCAGCCAAAATACCAGCAAAATGCCCCCACCTCAAAATCATCGGCCAGCCTCCAAACCTAGTGGAAGCCTACGACGACAAAGACTTTGTCAACTCCTGGCTGCGCCGGACGGGTCGTTTCGACGTGCCGAAATCCTGCACCGCCTCCCCTTCGACCGTCGAAGAGCTCACAGCCCTCCTGGCGAAACATGCCCTCAACCTCCCCATAGTCGCCAAACCCATCCGCGGCCGCGGCAGCCAGGGCGTGAAGGTCTGCCACTCAATGAGCGAGCTGGAACATCACCTGTACGAGCTAGGATCGAACTCGATCCTCGAAGAATTCCTCCCCGGCGTCGAAGGGACTGTCACAGTCATGCCTCCCTCGCGCTCAAGGCCGAAGTACCGGGCCATGCCGCTCGTTGAGCGGTTTAATCACGCCGAGGGGATTGCGCCGTATAGTGGCAACGTGGCTGTGAGTGTCAATTCGAGGGTTGTCAAGGGAGGGGAACTCATTGGGAGGGATGATGGGGCTGCGGTTGAGGAGGTTATGAGGCAGTGTGAGGGCGTCGCGGAGCTGTTGGGGGTTGCGGCGCCGGTTAGAATTGATGTGAGGAAGGGGGATGAGGGGGTTGGAAAGAGGTATAAGATTTTTGATGTTAATATGAAACCGGTGAGTTCTATTCGAAGATCTTGTAAGTGTTTGATTTGTTGGCTGACCTTGATTGATACTGTAGAACATGACCATGCCAGGTCGTCCTGGTTGTGAAGATCAGGCGAGTCTGACCATGCTCGCTGCGGAGGGTCTTGGGTGGTCAGCGGGAGATTTGTTGGAGAATATTCTTGCTACTGCGACGCCTTTGGAGGAGTTGCGTCGAATCAAGTTGGATTGAATAATCTGTGTCTCTGAGATCAACTAAGGAACCTTTGGTGTACAGCAGAAGGTATATGCTTATTTGGTCTTGTGCCATCGTGGGTGATGAAGCCGCGTGGTTGAAGCAAGCCGCGAGTCTTGATTACGAATTCCATCACCATTCGAGCAACGAGCTTCACATACGATATCTAGTATCATCGATAGCTATCGTACACAGATCAAAGCCAGACCAGTTGGCTACCAGTGCATAAGACTTGCACAACTCGGGCGACGATCGGACGCAGAAAGTAGAGGGTTATGACGAAAGCAGACGCAAACGAACCACATCAGGAACGAGGGCCGCGTCCACGAATCGGTTGGACGAATAATAAGAATATGCAGGGTCTGGCCGGCGCGGGCGCCAGGGCATGGAGAAAGCGGTTTGATGATCTTTTTACATTTTTTTACGGTTAAAGATCCCCAGAGAGCGATAAGACCCCTGCTGGCGGCGGCAATTCTTGACGCTCGGGCACGCAAAGCGCCGAGGGCGGCGTGTCTAATTATTGAGCAATCCTGCCCTACGCCTTCCACGCTATTCTCCAAACATGGCCCAGCCCAGAGATAAGGACAAGGCGAGATCCAAGACGGCGCGTGGCGTTGCGGGAACACTCGGAATTTCGGGTTGATTTTTCGGTGCATCAGGAACAGTAATCAAGACTGGCAGTAAGCATCGGTTGTGGCTGCTGGGCGGAAGCTTGGCCACGATGCTTCAGCCGCCTTGTGAAGATCCTGCTGCAACCTCGTCATACTCTGTTCCTGCGATCGTCCTCCCACTTTTGCTGTACAAACCTAACTGTCCGCTCCTCCACACGTCCGCGAACTCCAAAGACACACAGACTGGCAGATGGCGCTCATCTCCGCGTCTTCTGGAACATCGGGCATGCAGAGATGCTCGTGTCGACCGCGCACTGTGTCTGCGGAGGTCACTGCGGCGTTCACATTACCTAAAGCCCAAGGTTTCGCCGTCAACGTCTAGGTTCGACCCGGCATCTCATGCGACTGGCGTCACTAACCATGTGTCAACCATACTCTGGTTGGCTTGAATGGTGGTATCGGTGGGCCTGGCCGTGACGGTTCGTCGCCTCCCCCGCCGCACTCCATTTGAATTCAAGATGCCCTCCGCTCGCTCCTGCTCTTCGAAGCATCTCACGCGACACCACTTCAACTCTTCTTATACCGTTGCCATCTCCCTCTCCGGGCTTCTCCATCGCCCATCTCTCAACGCCTGATCAACATTCATCCGCCATGTCGACCTACCCCGATCGCGTCGTCCAGGCTCCCGGTCCTCTGACCGAGGACAAGGTCTACGAACACGATATCGAGTCTTCGCCTTCGTCAAAGACTCAGTCCAAGGAAGGTCGCAAGATTGGCGACGGCGTCGAGAACTATGGAGATCTCGAGCGCTCCACCACAGTCCACGAGGGCGAGCAGAAGTACAAGCGTCTCGGTTGGATGAAGCTCACCACTTTGTTGATTGTCGAGGCCATCGCTCTTGGATCCCTGAGTGTCCCAAGTGCTTTTGCTTCCGTCGGTATGGTTGCCGGTGTCATCCTCACAGTCGGCATCGGTCTCATCGCAATCTACACATCATACGTTGTCGGTCAGGTCAAGATGAGATACCCTCACGTCGAGCACTACGCCGACGCGGTCAAGCTCATCTGGGGTCGTTTTGGTTATGAGTTGACCGGTGGCATGTTCGCGCTGTTCCTTATCCTTCTGGTCGGTTCCCACACGCTCACAGGCACGATCGCATTCATCCGTATTGTCGACGAGCCTGGCATGTGCGCCTTGATCTGGGGCGTGATTTCCGCCATCATCCTCTTTGCTCTGGCTGTTCCTCCCAGTTTCTCCGAATTCGCCATTCTTGGATACATTGACTTTGCCTCCATCGTTATTGCGATTGGCATCACCATCATCGCCACCGGTATCCAGTCCGACAGCGCCGGAGCTGCCGCGGCCACCTGGTCCGCATGGCCCCCTGCAGACATGACCCTCAAGTCTGCCTTCCTCTCCACCACCAACATTGTCTTCGCCTACTCTTTCGCTGTGTGCCAGTTCAGCTTCATGTCTGAGATGCACACTCCGTCCGACTACGTCAAGTCCATCTGGGCGCTCGGCTTGATCGAGATCTTCATCTACACCCTCACCGGTGCTCTGATCTACGCCTTTGTCGGCACCGATGTTGGCAGCCCCGCTCTTCTCTCAGCTGGATTCAAGGTCTCTCGCATCGCCTTCGGAATCGCGCTTCCCGTCATCTTCATCTCGGGATCCATCAACACCGTTGTGGTTGGCCGATACATCATCAATCGCGCGCTTCCCAACAGCCCCATCAAGTACATTAACACCAAGGCCGGCTGGGCCGTCTGGCTCACCCTGATTGCCGTGATCACCGTCATCGCCTGGGTCATCGCCGAGGCCATTCCCTTCTTCAACGCCCTCCTCGGTCTGATTTCTAGCTTGTTCATCTCCGGCTTCACCTTCTACTTCCCTGCGCTTTTCTGGTTCCAGCTGGTTAAGGAGGGCAAATGGAACTCCTCAAAGAAGAACATCGCCCTGTCAGTGCTCAACGCCTGCGTTTTCTGCATCGGCCTCGCCATCCTGGGTCTCGGCACTTACGCTTCGGTGGCCGACATCAAGGACTCCTACGCCAGCGGCGATGGTGTCCGCAGCCCGTTCACTTGCTCTTCTGAGTCTTATTAGACGCAGACTGCTGCTGCTGCTGCTGTTTTTATGATGATGGTTTTTCAAAGCGATGCTGCGATGATGTATTCCTTAATTTCTTTCTCTTTTCTTTCCTCTTGGAAATGGGTTCGGGCTTTCAACTTGCAGACGAGATCTGTGATAGATGTTAGAAATCGATAGATGCCATCCAAAGAGAACCAAACGAATTCTTACGACAAATCAACTTCAATCCGCCTCCTTTTCATGTACAGCGTGCTTGTTTCGCAGGCCTGAACTTCGTCTGATAAGCATGGTTACAGATGATCATGCGTCGCCACAGCGATGTGGACGAACACCCAGTCCGAAGTACGAAGACGGTGAAACAGAGATCAATCCAAAACCAAGAACGATAGCGAAACCGAGAAGGAAAGAAACAGAGAAGTCGAGAAAACCCACACCAGAGTATCCAAGAAGAAGAAGAAAAGGCAATATCAGTGTGACTTTTCGGCGATTTGATGCATACACCCCATAGAGGAAAATCGCAAGCGAGGAGCGCCCTACAACTACACGCCCTTGGACCCACTTACTTGCCTTCGGGGGACTGGAGTCTTTGGGGCGTGAGATGCACGCGCACTGGGGCTACGGTGCGTTTGAGTCGGGTTTGCGGAGTATAATGAGTCTGCGCTATGGGTTTCTTGGGGGTTGAGTGGTTGATTGATCATTTGTTTGCTGGTGAGCTGGCCAAGCGGGTAGATGGGAGGATGGATAAATGGATGCTCGGAGAGATGGACTTTGGGCGGTGGGCGAACGGAGTGAATTTGATGATCGTTCGATTCTCTTCGATATTTCTGCTGGCTAGTGGCTTGGTTGTGGCATTCATGCGTGATTGTGAGACGTGATCAGTCGGCAAACGGCATGGTTGGTTTACCGTAGGGCGTGAGTTGGGATGAAGTGTGAGCAAGATTTCGGAAGGGTTCTGGATTTTTTGAAGCTTGAATCCACTTCACTTCTTGCTTTGTCTTAACAACAACCAGTCCGAAAGGCAGCAATCACCTAATTGTTACCTACGGCATTTGCTTTCGTATTCCTCTGCCATGGCAGATCTAGACATAATATCAAGGTATTTCAATGTCTTTGGATGGGTTTCGACACACCTCAAGAAACGCTCGACAGGATTAGGCTCAGGTTTACAGACCTCAAAGCGCGGTGCTACCTTCGAACAGGTTCCTCAGAGATCACAGAAGGATGTCTTCTCGCCAATCAAGGTAACGCTAGCCAAGATAAACAGACCAAGCGTTACGATGGCCTCCTTCATTCGCTCGGCTACGCGCTGTGGGTTTACTGCTGCGACCGTGGCTGGTAGCTGAGCTGCTGAGCTGGCATGGCTTGCAGTTGCCCTTTCGTGATGCCAGGCCACATGGACTTCAGGCGATCGCAAATTGATCAGCTCCATCTGCATACGTCTTACATGGAAAATTTTCACGAGGCTCATGCCAGTATATCATGGCAAAGAAAAATAAGCGGAAGTATTTGATGATAACAAAGTTGGGTCCACATGCGCAATGAGACGGCGGCAGTGCAGATGCATGCATGCACTGGAACGCCGACAAGATTACATGGATCCAAGTCGTGAGGATAAGCGTGGCGCTCTCGGCCTCCTTTCAATTCATATATCACACGAACCCCTCACAGCATTAGACTGTCAAAGTCGGGCTGTTGCGAATCTTCCACCAGTACGACATGAGTTTCGGGTTCTCGGTGGGCGACTTCATTGCGGTCGCCCATTTTGCAACTGATGTAGGCGATGCGGTTTATGCCAACAATTAAATACGTGTCCCGGGAGACTGACGCATATTCCAGGTCTACCAAAGATGCTCCGCGGCGGGCTCAAATTTCGCCTCGCTTTCACAAAAGGTCGACATACTTCGCGAAACTCTTGAGATCACGAAGAAGCACATCGATGACGAGACTCCCAACATACCGGGCCAGCTACGATCTCTATCTGGCGCACGGCAGATGTGCGAGGACACCCTTCGAGATGTCGACAAGTTGTTGACGAAGTGTGAAAGCCTTGGGACCAAATCCAAACGCTTCATTGACAGAATGAGATTCACAACAGCCGACATTGCACGCCTTGAGTCTCGACTAGAGTCCAGTGGTGTATACTTGCAACAATGCCATGTATCGCTCGTTCTTCTGTCATCTCGAAGAGTGGAAGAGAAGTTGTTGAAAATTGAATCAGAATACAAGCAGGACAAGCGCGCGAAGTCAGTGCTATCGGCTGCGCTAGTCGACGGGCAAGATATTGACCAGGAACAAATGATGGACCAGGCAGAATCTGACCTGATGGGCGAGGATGTACATCCAGATGCGATCAACTTGTATCGCCAAGGCATCAAACGATGGATCCTTGCCGCGACATACGAAGCCGATACTGGCGAGCCACGACAGCGACCCAAGATTTTTCGTGCACCCACGAGTTTGGCCGAGCGCACCAAAAGGCTTGGTTCACAACAACGGTCACAACAAGGGTCATCTTTACAGACCCGGACGGAGGACACTAGCACAGAAGAACCTGGCGAGAACACAGTCGTGGCGCGAGCACCATTCCAATTTCCGCCGTTGGATGCTGATGAAGTCTTCTCTGGATTGGCATCGATTGCGAACTCAGAAGCTCCTTCGCGTGAAGCAAGCATAAAGTCACATGCCAGCAAAGATTCGCGCTGGCATCCGAGCAATTTCGAAGACCCAAGCTTTGTGACAGCAATGCTCCTGAAACCCTTCAGGGTAGACCCACTGAAGGAAGACATGCCTCTGGATCGGAAATTATTCTACTTCACCCGTGCGTTCAACCAAATCGACTACTCTGAGCAGGGCGCCCGGAGTAGACCAGACGTCATCATCGCCTGTCAAGATGCCATGAAGGCTATGAACTCAGAGATTTCACCATATCATTGCGATCGATTCATCTATGAAAGCGACAAGAATAACGACTATATGATTACTAAAGAGGAGTTTCTTGATAGCATGAGGGCAGCTTCACAGGCCGCCCGTACACTTCTACGTGGAATGGCTCTTGCGCAGATTCGAACAGACGTCCAAAGTGCTGATGCTGCAGCCACAGATCGACAACAGATTTTCACCGAGAACAGTGCAGCATGCGTCAGGTCATCACTTCCGTGGGGCTTCAGATATGAGAAGACAGAAAATGAGCAAGCCTTTGACTGCGTAGATCAGCATCGGCCTGTCATGCAGCCAAAGCCACTACCTCTGCAATCATTCACTCTCCTGGCGCAAGAGGTTGGCACCCGAGGCAGTGGCATCCTCAATTCATCAAGCGCTCGTTGGTCGGCCGTCTTGCCGAAAGATCGTCTTCGCGAATTTAACAGTACTTTCGACAGAGTGAAAAGCATCGCAATCCGTTTTGACCTTTTGTATCGACCGGGGGATATTGTTGGGCTCAGCGATCTGGACGAGATGTTGGCAGTCCTCAATATTGTCCAATCAGCTGCCCCATCTGAATCTATCAAAGGGTATCTCATCAATCTTCGACAACTGCAGGTCAAATGTGAAAAAATAGGTCGTCTTGTGCGCGGGTTCACATACAGGCTCGAGGCCTTGGAAAGCGATAATCCACGACGTCCGTCACCGCAAACGCTCAAGGACGACCTCGCCGCATGGAGAAAGTATCGTATGGACGGATGGGCATTTTTGATCGCTGACTCGATTGATTTCAGAGCATTATGGGCCGGCATTGTCGACGGGATCGTTGAATGCCGCAAATGGTATGCTCGCTTCCGCAAGCCTTTAACGCTAGAATGTATCACGCCACACTCTCAACAAGAGCGATCGAAATGGCACAATAAGCTGCAATCGCAAGCTCTCGATATTGCCCGTGCCTACGTTGAGGGCATCCGAAACGACAATGTTCGTCGTCTGATTGAGCATGAGGAAGAACCTCAACAGATTAGATTAAGAAGGCTTTGCTTGATCGAGGAGAAACTACCGGCACCACAACGATCATTTTTCTCTAAACGTTTGTATCTCACTATTCTGCCCTGTTTTGTTTCTCTTTGGCTAACAAGATGCCTGTGTGTAGCAAAGACATATTCACCTGGTCCATACATTACGCACGCTGAGATCGCCGTTTTGGAAACAGCACGCCCGGCGGGGAGTCCGGAAAGAAAGATCATATCTGGTCCCCACGTCTTTGATACCCGCCTGCACGAAGATATAGCCTTGTGAGTTCTACGCGAGACTGTGGCCTCGCATCGCAGCTTATAGAAACATAGCTCGATTCCAAACAACACAACATCGTTCCACCTCGCATTTCGCGCGAAAGATGAAAATGGCGAGGTAGTCGGCTATGAACGTGTGCGTACTGTTCTTGTACATAAAGGCAATCTCTCTTTGGAGGCCATGCCGAGGACCACCAGGTCCAAGAACGTCCCTCGTTTGTTCACTGATAAGCCACAACAAGAATGACGATGCAGACTAACCTGTTCCAGGTCACGAAATTTTCATCTCCCACTTCTTTGGTTCGATGAGCGCCGAATTGAGAGTGACATCGATTCCTCAGGATGAATTCAAGCCCGAGCCGGAGGGTCCATTTGTTTGGACGCGCCTGGTGGAGACAGACTCGCTTTTGCCAAAAGGGTGAATACCCATGAGTCTTGTGTAAAATGGCAAAGATGTATTGGGATCGTTCACAATGCTTCGAGGAGCTTTTCAGCATCGCGCTCATAAAAGCTAGGAGCTCTACAGGCCGTCGGCAATCGCACAGCATGTACCCGAAGGACGTTCATCGTTTACTGTACCGACGGACTCCCACATTGAAGGCCCATACAAGCGTGATTTCAATCGTTGATGTTGCCTTGAATTGGGCTTGTCGGGCACCGTGTCGCTCCGCATTCTTACGCATAGCATCAACAAAAGCTCAATTCACAAGGCAACCTTGTTAGGCGCTTGCACTTCATGCGCAACGCCAGCTTGTGAGCCCACCTCGTCAGAAGGCCTACGCGTCTTATCGTCGGACTCCGCCGCGGCCGAAGGTTTGTCAAAGGAATCCCTTTCTGTGACTGGCACATGGTCTTTCATCGCCCACCATGTCGGGACGACAGCAAGCCCTGCAATTTCTGTCAGCTACTGACACCCGTACAATGAACTACGATCAAAGTGTCCTTACCAAGAAGAACAGTGTTTACTCCCAGTGGTACGCGACCACCATGCCATTTCTGCGTGTTCAGTCCGAAGGCGACACATTGACCCAGGCTCTCTTGACCACGTAGGATGCCGCAGTAGCGGGTGAGTTCTGACATGTTGTTAGTCGCCGTGGAAAGGAAATAGTAGAGCCAGTTTTGCAAAGCCTGGCGTGAGAAGTCCCATAGCAGCAACACAAAGAAGCCTTCAGTGAAACCGCGGTCGGTGTAATCGTACGCTGGAACGATCCGTGTTTACTTCTCTTGAATGACCCACTGGCAAATCATTAGCTTTGAACGTCTCAAATATGCATGGTTTGCATGAGACTTGCACCATATACCCACGCCACTATGTGGGTCACCACAACGTACCAGAATCCAATGTGAACCCGTTGCTTCACTGAGAAGCGTTTGTAGTCGAGCCAAGTGCTCATCACCTGAGAAGAGGCGAGGGTGCCGAAGTTGCTCACAAACCCAATGAGCGCACGTGCACGCACACCGAAGTAGATGGCTTGGAAGTTGTTCTGGTACTGGTTGAAGTATGCCGCCCAAAAAACTGGTAGTAATAGAAGGACTTCCTTTTTCTTGCTGGTGTGCCACAGGGCTACCAACTCTGCTCTGATGCTCTTTTCACCACGAACGAGAACCTGGCTGCCATCCTTCCGCTCGACTTTTTCAGGCGGAGTCAGGACCAGAGCGACTGGGACAGCAAGGCACTGAAGTGCGATGAACACCAGATACGTCTCGTATCCGACAGCTCCACGATCGCGGTGATCTTCGGAATTATTTAGAGCCAGGACAATAGCACCTCCAACGAGAGGACCGCCAGTACGGAACCAGAGCCAGATGTTCATATATCTGCCACGCTTTTCCGGCTCTGGATAGCCTAGCGCAATGGCCCCTTCGCTGGCCCAGAACAAACCAGCAGAGATGCCGCAAGTAGCTGCGCCGACGATGACGAACCAGACGTTCCCAAAGCGATTGTTACAATATAGACCAGCAGAATAAACGGGGTAGCCGATAGCACCTAAGACCAAAGTCCACGCCAGACCGAGGCGATTCGCAATCGGAGCTCCTAGGAAGCAAAAGATAGCCATGAGACCAAACACGAGAGCATTAGCGGCGTTGATCAAGTACGGCTCACGGGCGCCTCCAGCACCTAGCGAATTGAGTGCGTTCCAGAGACCAGGTGCCATGAAGCCGACGGTACCGATGACAAAAGCATTGAAAAGGGTCGTACGGTACCATGTCCTCTTGCGAAGACCTGTAGGTTCGGTGGTGGGGAGTATTTCTTTGCCAGGGTCTGGGACGGGGTCAGGTAGGAGTTCCGGCATAATAGTCGATTGATCAACTTTCGAGGCTGGATTGACCGAAGCAGGCGTGGGGAGAGACGGTATTAAGATTTTAAATTTTCTAAAGACGCAGAGTCATAGCAAGTGTTCTTCAGACCCAACGATTTCGCATGCGCCTTTCGCGACGGTTGCCAGCATGATTGAAGTTGCGTGATCGACGGCTCGACTAGGCGACGCCGCCAAGTGAACAAGCGCAGCGCGTAGTTGGCACAGTTGGCTTGGATACAGCTATCATCGCGACTAGTCACTGCAGGGTAGAGATAATCCTTTCGCCTTAGTACTTGCGAGAAGGCAAGGTCGATCTCGGCGTGGCTGGGCGCATTCGAAGTCGACATTTCAACATTTGTTGACGCCTTCGGCAGTTCGGCGTTGTCCGTCTCAAAAACTTCATGAGTGAAGGCGTCTATAGTTCGGCCACCGCGATCTCACAGACTTTACTGGATTTTGACGTTCACGACACGTTCCCACGAAAGTTTGTGACGTTGAGCAAAAATTTTTGCGATATCGACTATCGACCGAGTATTTTCAAGAGTAGCCAACGAGGGCGCTACGTGATCCTTGGGTTTATCGTGAGATTGCGTCGCGGGATGGCGAGCAGGCCTTCGTATCCAGCACTCGAGCAGCTTTTCGACAAGAATGACGCCTCGTATCCCGAAGATATCAGGTCGGCAGTCATACAGATTCGACAGGCAAAGTTGCCTGATCCGGCGATCATACCAAACTGCGGATCTTCCTTTACCAATCCAGTCTTGTCACCGCAGGACTTTGAGATGAAACTAAGCCACTTGGAAATACCGCGACAAGAAGCATCCTGTAGGGGATGTCGAGTTCCAGCTGCGTGGCTGATCGATCGGTGTGGGCTGAAAGATCACTTTTCTCCAGAACTGGGGTTTGGGACATGGAAGAACCAACCTCTGGTCATTTTCGCAGGCCAACGATCTTCATGTAAGAGGCTTCTGGCATACAGTGACTTAATCGAGCGAGCGGTTCAAGAGCGCGCTTTGGAATTGCGTTGGAGCGAGAGCCGATGTTGATGGGCGATCGAGAATATGAACCCTGCTGCGCTGATCGGTCGTTCGAGGGCGGGGATCAGGACAGTTGCTCGATCATTCGGTCCTAGTGAGTCGCTCGTACGTGTGTATCCATGAGCCTCACGATCGACACTTTCACTCGCCGCAGGGAGCTGGTCGGTACTCTTAATCTTCAGTATTTGGGGGTTCGGGTATCATTTGTTTGGTTTGGGCCGATGATTACTTCACGTCCAAAAGGCGACTCCACTCCATCTCTCCGACCTTCTTGAACTCCACCCCATCACCGAAATACCCAGCTTCATTCCAAGCCTTCATAGTCGGCCCATCGTAAGGCCCATGGTGCTCGCCTCCATCCCTCTTGTCGCTCCATCTGTACTCCCACATTTCGCCCTGAGCGTCATTCGCGGCACTGTCCCCGGAAACAGCATTTACCGGAGCCGGTGCTTGCCAGTCATCGCCTGTTTCGCGCTTGTACTGTCGAAGTAGCAACTCGCGCTCGGTCTCGTAGATCTCGTGTTGTTCGCGAGAGTACAGTGCATCGGCTGCGCCGGTGATGGCTTCCACAGCTTGCTTGCGTGCTGCTTCGACGGGGTCTGGTTCTGCGGCGGCTTCGTTTGGTTCGTCGATATCCATCTTGTTCTTGAGGCGCTTTTGTTTCCATTTGGGGATTTTGATGCCTTTGTTCTTATTTCTGCCCAACCTCTGGAGGGCCTCGAGAGGAGTCTCGCCAGTTTCCAGGTGAGAGAGTAGCGTGTTTAATGAATCGCTTGTGAGGACTGCATCGCTTTCCATGGCTTTTCTCCTACGCTCGTTGTCGCGCTTTTCTTCGGCTTCTTTTGCAAGACGCATGTCCTTCCTGCTAAGGCCATCGAGCCAATTGTCGTTGACGGCGTCGGGGTCCACGGCTTTCCGAATGAAATTGCCTGATTCGTCGAACCGGCCTTCCTGTTCCTCGTCTTGAAGGTTGAACGCGTCCAGTCGTGGCGCGTGTTTCTTCTTTCCTCCTGCTCCGATTTCAGCGGCGAGGTCGTCGTCCATGTCTTCAGGTATGAGATCGCGTCGCTCCTCATCGCCAGAGCTCGATTCTGAGCCAACACTGCCTGATCTTTCACGCTGTTTGCCGTTCATGTGGAGGTCTGCAGCCACACGCCCACCAGATTTGCTGTTCATGACTTGTCCTTCAATGTCGTCGGCCTCCAGAAACCTGACGTCTTTCACCCTAGGTTTGCCTTCGCGACCTAATTCTTCGTCTTCCTCGCCATCCCTGGTTCCTTGCATATCCTCTTCAAGGTCGGCAAACATGTCTTCCTCATCCTCGTCTTTGCTGCCCTCGCCTTTGGTGGGTCCTTCATCCCTCTGTGCTCGTTCGGCTGCTCGTTCGTTGAAATTGTCGTTGTCTGAATCACTCTCGTAACCATCGATATTGACGGCATTGCGCTTGGTTTGGTTTCCAGATTTTCCGATCACATCTGCGTCAAGTATGACATCCTCTTCCGGCGCATCTGCTGCCAGAGTGCTGGGATTGCGGTAGTCGAATCGCGGCTTCTTGCTGGTATCGTCGTGAGTGCGCGCAAAGTCCTCGCCGGCGCGCTTAGGACGGGCGGCAGAGGACGGGTATGCTCGTCCTGCCATGTTGAAAGTATTGGAAGTGTTGTGGTTAGAGCATTGGTCTATCTTACATAAAGCTGTAGTATATATTCAAAGCTCATGACATCAAACTCATCGCAAGCTTGGCGGGCTGGAGAGAGCTGGCCAGCGTCGAAGCTGGAGAGAGGTCGAGGCGCTTCGGTAGAGCTGGCTGGCTGGCTGGCCACCCTTTCCCAAAAGCGGCCCTCTTCACTTACATGCAACACCCCGACTATTCACTAACACCCGCCGCCGCCTTCTTTACCTCGACATCACGTGCCACCGCCCTCCTCCATTCAATCTGCCCTCACTCCCTCTCTCTTCCTCCCCTCGCCTATCTTCCCGCCCCACCGCCCCGTCCTCTGCAAGCTCGCGCCGGCGAATCCTCCGCGGAGGCCAACTTACTCCCGCTGTTACCCCGGGCCCTCTGGACATCGAGAGCTCGTGCTTCGTCACAGCTGCAGTTGTTGTTTCTGGCCTAGATGAGGGAGTGTTAAGGAGTCGCCTGCCTCCATTCGAACAGAAGCTGTGTCGCGTTTCGGCATGGCGTATCAGCAACAGCCCGGCATGGCTAACGGCCCTGCTGGGTCAGGGGATCACCATGGACCGCAGGGCACCGAATACACGTTGCAAGGTGCGTACTACCAGTGGACAGACGGAAGCCGGAGAAGCATTCCAGGCGACAGGAGAAGATTGAGTGTCAATCATGGATAACAATACTAACCAAGCCACTTTCATCAGGCGTCATGCGCTTCCTTCAAATCGAATGGCACAACCACGAACGCGCTCGCAACGCCTGGGACATTGAGCGCGCAGAGATGAAGGCAAAGATCGCAAAGCAGGAGGGAGAAAACAGGCAGGCAAAGAGACTGAATGAGCAATTGGACCGTCAAGTTAGGATGCTTGAGATGGCGCTCAGGAATGAACGCGCAAAATCGAAGGGAGGAAAGGTCGAAGAGAAGAAAGGCGCCGAGCCGGATAATAAGGAGAAGAAGAAGAATGGAGAGGAGAAGGGTAAGAAAGCGACAAAACGTGCGCACAGCCGCGGTGTGTTCCCACGTAGAAAAACCCCAAGTGCTGACATGACTTTACACAGCTATCAACAGGCCTCACAATTCTTTCTTGCAAACGGACGACGATCTTGAAGGGGAGAAAGAGCGCGAACAATACCTTGACAAGACTTCGAAGCATTTGAAGAACTGCATGAACGAGATCCAGTACCTTCTTACACCGCCTCAGCACCCGCCTCCTCCACAGGTGCTACCAAACGGAAACTACACTGGTCTTCCTGAAGCGCCCATACCGGTCGAGGAATACTATGCGCGCCAGCACCAGCAGCAGATGCATCAAAATGCGCATA
>MSJI02000062.1:0-42002 GCA_001931905.2 Cladosporium sp. IMV 00045
CACCCCAGTCGCTATCTTTACTCCAGCTGAAAGGCGCGAGACTGCTCTGTCGCACTGCGGTTGCGAGCTGCTGGCTGTCGCGCAACATCAGACCGCGTGACTCTGCACCGAGGACAGGGTCTTGGGCGACTTCCCAGCCCGTCCGCTGCCACTCGCCTGGGGCCATTGCTGCTATTCCAGAGCTACGGGACCGCCGTACCCATTCCTTGGCGTGCGGTTGAGTGCAGCTCCCTGCTTGTACGCCACCCTCCACGCTGTCTGCAGCGTCGCACTTTGCTCGGGTGGATCGTGCTGCTCATTTCTGCGACACCGTCCCAGCAGACTTTAATATGTCCCCCGGCGCCGAGGATGGTTCGCCTTCTTCTGGACCTGGCGTTGATCGGGAAACCTCGAGCATCATGGCTGACGAAAAGATCGAACGCGCCTCCACCGACGAGAAGAGCCCTGCCCGCAGCGGCGCAGAGAGCAAGCCTGCTCCCAAGAGCAATCCTAAAGACCCCTCACGCCCACGTAGGAAGAAGGCTCGGAGAGCTTGTTTTGCTTGTCAGAGAGCGCACTTGACTTGCGGTAAAGCTTGGATTTCTGTAAGATTCTGAATGACGATCACTGACATACCTTTGCAGGCGACGAACGTCCATGTCTGAGATGCATCAAGCGTGGACTACAGGATCAATGTCATGATGGTGTTAGGAAAAAGGCCAAATACCTTCATGATGCTCCTCCCGAAGCTTTGATGCCGGGCTTTCCTCCGAATCAATTCTCCGCGAATGGCTCACAGAATGCGCCGCCTGTCACGGCGAACAATCAAATCACACAGAACGGGATCTCAATATCCCAACCTCCAAATTTCATGCCACAGACATCATCGAGCAACTTCCCTCAATTCAGCCCGGTGAATCACGGTGGCCGAATGGCCGCACCCATGATCGAAGGCAACGATCCCATGCTGGGCGGTAACTTTGGTGGCCCTCAGCAAAACGTCGAAACCCCTTCACAATATCAATCTACGCCTACTCAGCAAACATCACCAGTCCAGACGATCCCCGGATCGATCGATCAACCTCCAACGATCGAAACATCAAGGGGTCAGTCCTACGATCAGTCATTCATGGATCCCAACGATCCCTCGTTGTTCAACTTCGATATATCTGGATTGAATTTTGGCAACCATTACGGTGCTCTCGAGTTTGGCATGCTTGGACACATGTCTTCTGGAGCTGTCGGCACGCCTGATGTTGACCTGAGTTCGATGGGCAACCAATCACATCATAACAGCATGTCATACGACAACACGTCAGGCTTCAATTCCGGAAACAATTTTAATATGAACCAGTTTTCTGGATGGCCGGGCCTGCAGCGTCAAAGTAGCAACAACAACATCTGGACAGCATCGAGCAACGGTATGGACGCCTTCGCAATCGGTGAGGCATCTTTGACTGGTCAGAGTCCGGCTTCACAGAACCTCGACTTCAATTCCAATTATCAATCTGGAGGAACCATGTCACCAGAAAACCAGTTTGCTCAAGTCGATCAAAGTCAACAGCAATCGCAGGACTTGTTACGCCAGAGCTTCTCACAGCCAACTCCACAACAACCTCGAAAACAAGTACCACCCTTCAACGGAGGTGGCCACCCTCGGAAAAGGCGACGAGACATTTCAGAGATCTACACTTCTGTCACCGCGCCATATCCGTACACACAGGGCTTCCACGCTCTCACCGCGTTCTTGCAAAAACGATTCCCATCAAAGAAAACCCTGCGCATCGCCAAAGCACTCGCATCGATCAGACCCTCATTCATCTCATGTAATAAGAATTTGGGCCACGAGGACCTGATCTTCATGGAAAAGTGCTTCCAACGCACCCTGTGCGAATACGAAGACTTCGTCAACCACTACGGCACGCCGACCATCATATGCCGGCGCACGGGCGAAATCGCCGCCGTCAGCAAGGAATTCTCCCTCGTGACCGGCTGGCGCCGCGACGTCCTGCTCGGCAAAGAAGCCAACCTCAACATCAACACCGGCAGCAACAACTCCGGCACGCAGACGGGGACCAGCTCCCGCGGGGCCGTCACGCCCCGCGCCCCCGTCGACATCGACCCCGGCCGCCCGCAGCCCGTCTTCCTGGCGGAAATCATGGACGAGGACAGCGTCGTGCAATTCTACGAGGACTTCGCCGAGCTGGCTTTCGGCGCGTCGCGCGCTTCTATCATCGGCCCCACGGTTTCCTTGCTGAAGTATAAAACCAAGGACGATCCCGGCTGGGGCGCGAATGACTTCGGCGGTAGCGGTGATGACGGCAAGCGCGGTCGGTCTTCAAGCGGTGATGTCAAGATGGAGCCGCTGATGAAAGGCGACGCGGGCACGAAAGCGCTGGGCGATCGGGACGGTAGGGTCGATTGCAGTATGTGCTGGACTGTCAAGAGGGACGTTTTCGATATTCCTATGCTGATTGTCATGAATGTGAGTGTTCCTGTTCTCATTGGACTTTGGAATGGATGAGAAATTGATATACTGACCGAATTTTGCGAAACAGTTCCTGCCGATCATTTAAAGCAACTAAATTGTCATTCAGACGGACGAGCAGCATTCGCAATTGGTCATTGGACGCTGCTGGGGCATATCTGCAACAAAAAAAAACTCCCTTTTTCGGCCTGTATACGCAAGCGCGATAGGGAGGATGAATGAATTGGACCCGACCGGATTCAGGGTGAATGGGAATGTGGGTGGCAGAGGCAGGCCTCTCATGTATTGTTTTGCAAAAGGGAAAAAAAGCGGGTTTTGACTCGTTTCCATTATTTCTATCGTGTTGTTTTTCTTTTCCTTTCTTTTCGGTGGAAAATGAGCTGCATGGCATGCATGACTGGGCGGGATTGTGCTTTCTTTCCTTGATCCGGCATCTCTATGGTTGTGAAGGTTAGGGGGGTTTGTTTGTGATATGGTATATGGTATGTAGTCATGAGAGAGATCGGTGTAGAGGATATTATGTTATCTTAACTTACCTTACCTTACCTTACTGTCGTCGTTTTATCCATGTATCGGCTCGTATGCTCCTCGATGTGACCTTTTCACAAAAGTCATTTTCCGGTGAGCCTCATTGAAGGTTTTTGTCACCTCATCATGTACGTGAGATTGCGCTTCACATGAATCTGGACAATACCTTCAATTTGATCGACGATGGTCGACTAAAGACAAGATGTGGTGATTCCCATGGCTCTTTTGAAAATAGATGATCGCGAAAACATGAGAGCGAAGGCATCCAACAACCCACCATGAGTGTGATTCCGAGTGCTTGCTAACCTCAACCCTAACCCTATCTCACAGCACTTGTCTTTGGAGGAGCTGATGCGAAGCGCGGACTTGTGGGCTGGGGTTAGTCAGCCCGCCAAAAGGTGACAACATCGAAATCTCTCGGTATTGTCATCCTCACCTTCATTCAAAACCAATACCAATCAGTAAAACAGAACACAACCCCGATTCAGCCAAGGATCTTCCCAGAGAAAAAGACCACACCAAAAAAAAAAAAGGAAAATAACAACAAGACATATTACCTTACCCTCCCTTCTCACCAAATCCAATCCGGAGCCTCGACCATCCTCTTGGGTTAGCTGGACCGAGCGAAGACTTATTTATCTCCCCCCCGAGACGGACACCGGACCACAATATAGTCCATTCCATAACACCAAACGTAAAGACAATGCGACCAGACGGCCCTCGCGATCCCACGGCCGGCCCGGACGAGGGTCCCGAGCAGCCTTTCCCCTTGTGGTTGGATGGGACGGTCATTAAGGGGTTTGGGAGGGGGAGTAAGGAGGTGAGTCTCTTTTCTTTTTCTACTTTTCATACTTGCTTTTCTGGTTTTTTTTTTTTTTCTTCTTCTGTCGCTCACCTCAAGTGCTTTTGGTGCATTTTCTTTTTTTTTTTTCGAGCGTGGAGGATTGGCGGTCGTTGGGAAATGTGCTGTGGGAGGACTGTGGGGATTGGGGAGGGTGTTGGGAGCTGTGAGATGTGCTTTTCCTGAAGAGCAGAATGGGGGTGGTTACGTGGGAAATGCCAGGACCAAGGTGCCAGAACTGTTCAGACGTGAGCAGAATTGCCACTGCACGGCATTTCATCTGTCCTTCAAAACCCAGTCTACATCCAAAACCCTCGGCCTGCAACACCTTTCACCCTCCCAATCTCGCTTTTCGCCAACAGAGCATAACGCCAGAAACCAAAGACTAACCCGCCTTCTCACGCAGCTCGGCATTCCAACAGCCAACATCCCCATCTCGGGCCTCTCCGTGGGCGGCAACGAAAACATCACCTCCGGCGTGTACTACGGCTGGGCCGGTCTCTCGCCCAACGATGCTCTCGACGACCCTGCCTCCCCCGCCGTCTTCCCCATGGTCATGAGCATCGGGTGGAACCCGTTCTACAAAAACACGGTGCGCAGCGTGGAAGTGCACATCATGCACGATTTCAAGCGGGATTTCTACGGGAGCCATATGAATTTGGTGATTTTGGGGTTCATTCGCCCGGAGTACGATTATGTCAGTGTCGAGAGTTTGGTCGAGGATATCAGGACGGATATTGATGTGGCGGGGAGGAGTTTGGAGAGGGCGGCGTATAGGAGGTTTGGGGAGGAGGAGGGGTTGAGGGAGTTTGGGGGGAGGACGGAGGTTGCTAGCTAGGTAGTTGAGATTTGAGTGTGATGAGGGGTGTTCAAGGGTGATGATTACGATACAGAGGGGTGGGTTGGATTATGATGATATGAGGTAGAGTATAGAAATTTTTGAGGGCGCCACTTGCATGCAAGCCTTTTGCCTTGCCTTCCTCGGTTTCTCTCCAATTCAAGTTGTTCTTCCGCATTGTGTCTTTCATAAATCATAGTATCATACATTTCACTACGCCTTCCTCCCTGCATTTTCCAAGCATTGTTCCTCAGATTCCTCAGGTCCTTCAAGCACCGCCCTCCCTCTTCGCATACTCGTCCTCCATCCTCTCCTCATACTGCGCATCCCTCTCGGCCTGCGCATCGGTGACATCTTCGATCCTGCGACTGGTGTCGGCGCCGCCTGCGGAACCGGCACCCTCGAGCAGCTCGCGGCCTTGAGCGTCGTAGTGGCGGGTTTCTTGCACGGCGGGTTCGCCGAGGTTCTGCGTGGCGGAGCGGACGGTCGTGCCGTTGACGGGGTCACTGCTGGATTGCTGCATCGTGCGGTAGCCGGTGGTTTGGCCGTTGTTGGTCGTGCTGCTGCTGCTGCTGCTACTGCTGGTGGAGTAGCTGACGGAGCTGCTGGAGAAGGTGTTGGAAGACATTCTTCTTGGGCTTGGCTTTGGTGTGTTGGTTGGGTTTGTGTTTGGTGTTGATGAATCTGTGGATTGTTCGATGGAATGAAGTTAATCAAGTCTGTTATTGTTGCAAGTTAAAAAAGTTCAGGTTGTTGCCTGATTGCCGTGTTGTTCTTTGGTCTTCTCAAGATTCCTGCTGTGATGTCACTGTCGTCATGCCTTCCTGAGCTTCAAGTTGACGCGATCGTTTCATCAGTCGCTCATTGCACGTGAGCGTCTACACAGTACTTTTTTCCAACAAGACTGAGAGACAAGTGTTCAAGCAGTTCATCTTCTGGATCAATTGCAATTCGGATCCGGCCGGTCATGGAGGAGAAAGCACCAGAATGAAACATGTCAAGAGACAGGGCGCAATCGATAAGAGAGGACATCGCGCACCAAATCCGCCGCTAAGCGCCACCTCGTCCGCGTCTTATGACCAAAAACAGTAATGTCCAGCACTTCGACAAGTCCCCACACCAGACGCCCTTCGGTTCAATGAGCGGACGAGCGAAAGGCAAAGTCATCCCGGAGACAATCAGTCCACGCCTGTTCTGGCCCTACAATTCGCCGCGCATGCTGTGGATTGGCCCTTCCACGTCTGCGCGGCCGACCTGGCGACTGGGGGATTCCTGGGGAGCAGATACCGAGAATGTTGATTATTCACGCCCTACACAGAATTGACTGCGATCCATACCATGGGAAAACTGGACCCGTATAAGAGTACTTGAGCAGCCGGCGTAACTTTTATGTACCTCTAGAATAACTTTCTCTTGACACGACGCTTCACTCACTTTTCCTCCCAAGCAGTCCACCGTCGCAAGGTTGTTGTGACAGACCCATTGGCCATTGACCTATAGAGACGCCTTCTCAATTGCCACAAATCATCCTCTAGCGATCTCAGCAGTACCACATCTTCCAAGCTCACAATGGCCAGCGCCGAGGACCACTCGACCTACCCGGCGACCAACTCCTACCTCATCGTCGGAGCCGGTGTATTCGGAGTTTCGACAGCCTACGAGCTCAAGAAGAAATTCCCCACCGCCTCTGTCACAATCGTCGACCGCGATGCCTTCGACGCTGACAACCGCGTGGCGGCCTCATGGGACTGGAACAAGGTCGTCCGCGCCGACTACGACGACATAGTCTACTGCAAGATGGCTCTCGAGGCGCAGGACATTTTCGAGAGCGACCCTCTGTATATGCCTCACTTCCATAAGACCGGTATCTACTGGATGTGCCGCTCCGATTACGCTCAGGATGTCATCAACAACTACAAGAAGCTCGGCCGCACCGCCGACTTGAAGGCTGTGCCAGTGGCGGAGGCGAGGAAGCTCTACAACGGCCTGTTCGAGGACGCCGACTACAATGGCGTCACGGAGGTGCTGGTCAACAAGACGAGCGGTTGGGTCGCCGCGGGAGATGTGCTGCGAGCCGTCACCCGCGAGTGTCTGAGGTTAGGTGTCAAGTACGTGGTGGCCGACGTGGCTTCGTTGCAATTCGACGACGAGGGCCAGTGCTCCGGCGTCAAGTCCACCATGGGAGACATCATCTCCGCATCGCACACCATTCTCTGCACTGGTGCTTTCACATCCAAGCTCCTGGAGTGGAGCGCTCAGAGCAGTGGCATCAAGAACCTGCGCGCCGGTAACAGGCTCGTGGCTGGCGGCATCACCACTGGAATGACCCAGCTTGACGAGCAGTCCTACGCGAGATTCAAGGACATGCCCGTGGGCGTGCAAGGATACAACGCGAAGATCGGTAAGCACATTTCCAGGACGACAATCTAACCCGCGCACGACCGCTGACAAAACCACAAAACAGGTCCCTTCATCGGCAGCCTTCCTCCTACCCCCGACAGAGAGCTGAAGTGGTGGGGCCAGAAGATCTTCAGAAATACCAAAGAGGTGGCACCTGGACGCTTCATCTCCGCCCCTCCCGCGGAGCGCGACTACGCTCAGTGGAAGGTGTCCGGCAAGCTGAAGGAAGACATCGACTACGCCAACCACGTCTTCTACGGCAAGAACGGCGCGAACTGGAAGATGGACAAGCACCGCATCTGCTGGTAAGTCATCGCATCCATCACCTCCGAAACAATCAACCACCGAAGGTTTTACTAACTCACAATCTCCCAGGGACGCCTTCACGACCTCCTCCGACTTCATCATCTCCCCCCACTCGGCGGCGCGCGGCCTCTACATCGCGACGGGCGGCAACTTCCACGGCTTCAAGTTCTTCCCCGTCTTCGGCAAGTACATCATCGAGATGCTCGAGGGCTCGCTGTCGCCGGAGCTGGCGCAGAAGTGGGCTTGGGACCGCGAGAGGCCCGACCCTTCGCTCTTTGCCGATTTCCCCCGTCACGAGATGAGTGATCTCGAGGATCCGGTTAGGACTTCGAGGTTGTAGGTTGGGAGGTTGGAGGATGTGAGGGGGATTGGGTTGGAATATTGTGAGAGCTTTGAGGGAGTGAGTTTTTTTGCTTTTGATTGAAGAGTATAGATTTTTAGCATTGTGGGATTTTTTCTAATGATGATATGTGAACTCATTCGCTGTTACTGAGTTTTCCTTCTTGTTCAGATCGTGTCGTGGCTTGTCAGAGATTTGATCTATGCATTGGGTGAGACGGTTTCTTATGCCAAATAGTGGACATTATTGGATTTCCTAGGTGTCGTTTTATACCGACTCTGATGCAGGTGAGAATGTTGCAAGCGTATATATATTGTTTGATCTCCAAATTATCACCAATCAACTCGTCCCGCGTGGCACAATTGGCTAGCGCGTGAGACTTTTACGATTATCGTGATCTCAAGGTTGAGAGTTCGAGCCTCTCCGTGGGAGTTGATTCTTTTGACATTTTTGTCCCCAATATCTTACGCATACATTATTGATAAGAATATATATGTATGCAGGTGACCAGATATGCGCATTTCCGAGATATTGATTTGTCAATCCCTTTTTTTTTTGGGTCGTTCTTCTTATTGATGGCCTGTATCTTTGTCCGACCCTGAGGTGAACAAATGAGTCGACTGCACTGACTTAATGTTGATATTCGATCAATAATGGCGATCAATAATGGCGATCAATGTAAGCGCAACGTATGGCCCGATATGGATCGAAGACTGGATAGTAATGCGGTTGGGCAAATAATTACATGCATACATATGCTACTACTACTCATGATCTCGTTGACATGGCTTGCTTGCCAACCTCAAACCGCTTCATCAGATCAGAACTATACCCGGTCGGCAAATTCTGACCTGGCTTCTTGTTCCCAGGCAAAGTCTGCCCAGGACGTTTGACCGCCGGGAGTTGCTGGCCAGGCCTTTTGATCTCGGGCTTTCGGATCGTAGGAGCTTTGTAGCCGTTCATAAGGGATTGTCTGCCAGAGTCTGATGGGCGGGCTTGATGTTGCTGTTGCTGTTGAGCCTGCTGGAGCTGCTGGCGCAATTTCTCCGTTTGATCTCTCGCAGCTTGGATTTCTTCTTGCAAGGTCTGATTCTCGTCTTTCAGCTTGTCGTTCTCTTCTTGACTGGCGAGATGCTCGGCCTTCCCGCCTTTCTTGCTCTTCTTGATGCGTTCTTCTGCGGCGCGGGCGGCTTCCTCCCGTTTCTTCAGTTCCTCTTCGCTCTTCTCCAAGCCCTTACTTTTCTCCTCGTGAGCCTGTTCCTTTCCCTTCAAAGCATCTTCCATAGCCTTCACTTTCTCCTTCCTCTTCGCAAGCTCCTCATCCTTCCCCAAAGAAGCATTCTGCACTTCATTCACAGCCTTCTGCACATCAGGACACTCCTGCCCGCAATTGCCACAACACGCGCCCCCCGCCTGCTGCTGCTGACTGGGCGCATTCGCCTTCTGCTGCTCCTTCCACTGCCTCAACTCCGGCGTCGGCTCCAGACCCCAGCTCATACCGCTCCCCCATTCCTCAAACCCGCTATACGGCATATTGTAGAAATTGCTCCAATTCCCGTCCCTGTTCGTGAACATACCAACGTACGCGCCGTTCCCCTCGTAGCAATCCCAGGTGTGCAGAAAGCCGTCTGGCGACTGCGATGTGCCCAGCCAGTAGGTGCCGGCGCTGCTGCCCGCGTACACGTACCACCACGTCGGCTGCTCCGAGAGGTACATGGATGCCTTGCAGTTGGTGCCGGAGACGGCGAGGTAGCCGCCGGTGCGGGCGTTTTTGAGCGCGATCCGTGACCGGTCGTTGTTTTCGTATTGGATCCACCATTTGCTGTCTGGCTCGTCGCGGGCGCTGAGGGTTGTGGCGCCGGGGATTTGGGGCGAGAAGGAGAGGGTTTGTTGGAAGTTGGAGCATTGGTTTTTGATGAAGTAAGATGAGCCAGTTGGGAAGGCGTCGCCTTCGCGGTCGAGCATTTGGACCAATGGATGGTTCGGGATGTTGCTCGGGGAGGCCATGTTGATGTTGGTGGTGAGCTTCTCTTGGGAATTGCTGAATGTGGATGCCCTGGGGGATGTTTCGTCTGTGTCTTTGGATCTAGTCGGTGGCACTTCCAGTGGTGCTTTCAAGTATACAAACGTCGGGACTCTCGGTGTGTTGAACTCCCTCGATATACACTGAGAGCGGGCGATGTAGAAATTCCGCTATACCGGCCTCGAGATAAACAGTAGAATGATCCTGAGCAATTCACAGAGCACAAAACTGCAGCCTGTTCGCCAGATCAGACCAATACCTGTAGCTCGGTACAGCGGAGATACTCACCTTTGGATCAAACTCCTACTGACCCGATAGCACGGAACCTCTCCAGTTGTTTGACGCGTACTAGATGTCAGCTTGCGCAGTATATCTCCACCAACGGTGAAGTCAGAGCAGAGCAACCGCGGACATCATCACCCTTGCTCTTCCCAATCGAGGAGCCATGATGCCTCGGCTGCATTAGTGTATGAGATGATCATCAGATCTTATAGAGAAAGGTGGGTAAGCGCGAGCAATTGAGTTGTTTGGACTTGAAGACGGGCGGTGGCTCATGGACCTGCATGAACCCAAAGAGGCAATTGAACTTGACGCTTGGGAGGCTGGGGATGGAGAACTTCATGCAAGTCGTGCAATCATTGCGGAGACGCTGGCCTGGCGACTGGCAAAACCGGAACTTTGGGATCTTCGATCTTCGATTGTCGAGAACTGACATGTCGGTGAGTTTTGTGTATTCTATATCCATGTTGGTGGGCAACCCGAGTGTAGGAAGCACTAGACAGCGTCGAATATTGGCTTCTTGCTGACGCACAGTAGATGCGTTTTCTTTGTCGAAGGATGAAGTAGATCCTCCATCATCCATCGAGAGGTGATCTGCTCGCGGCATCCCAGAGACCCGTAAATACTATCACCGCTACTGCACGGTCCGCACATCCCGGAGCTCCTCTCGCGTAGACACTAGTTGCAGATCTATGTGACTATGGTGCGAGCCGACGGAGAGCGCTCCCAGGTTCACCGAGCTGGCCGCGTATTTGATCGAGACAGATGGGCAGCAGAGCCGTAGGTCCTTAAATCGACAGTCGTACACTTGCCTTTGACCTTTCCAGCTTCAGTCTTCATCACAACAAAGATCCCGAAGACAATCGTATCTCACAATGGCTGTGTATGTGCAGACCAATTCGCTGAAGAGCTCCGGGAGGTGCATCCAGCTAACAATCGTCCCAGTGGACTTCTCGAAGACCCCGCGAGCACGCCGCTCGGCCGCAGAAAGCAGTTGAAGGAGTTGACGACCATGTCCGACGATGAGATCAAGAACATGACCCCCGAACAGATCCGCGAGATCATGCAGAAAGGTGTGTTCATGAGAGCAAGAAGTTTACACAGCTCTCCCCAGAACAAGCATTGACAATGAGAAATACAGGCGCCGACCTCGATGACAAGGGCGAGCCCAAGCAGAAGGACAGCTCGCTCAAGATCCGTATCGAGCTGGACCTCGAGGTCGAGGTGCACCTTACTGCCAGAGTGCAGGGTGATGTCACCATTGGCTTGCTGTGAGATCTGATTGCCTGTAATACCGTTACCTCTGGGCTGCCTTTGAATGGCATCGCTGACTGGTCGTGATCAGGTCAAACTAGAGCAGCATGTCAGGCCGATTGGAATGATTGGATAATGATGGAATGTCTGGAAATGGCAGATGTATCCATTGGGTTCGGGTATATTCTAAATCGTAGTCTGTCTGTATATAATGTGACCAAGATGTTGATTTCATGTTTCGTTTTGTTTGCGAGCCGAGGCTGCTGTCAAACCGACAACCACGCGTCGCCCATCTTTCATCCCAATTTTGGCAAGGTCTTCTCGACCCACCAGTCTGTAAGAAACTCGTAGGGTCAAGTCTCGATCCAGTCACCGTCACGGCGGGGGTGGAAGATTGTGCACTGCCGATATTGGGACAAGACTAAAGGTAAGGTTCAGATGTTCTTTTCGTAGGTCCGCCTTACATCTCCTTCTCTCCCTCCCTTACCACCACACACCCTCACATCACTCTCACCCAGAAGAACCATGGTCTTCGGCATCCTCACAGCAGTAGCAGCTGCGCCAGCCATCGTCGGCACCACCGAAGCCATCCGGCACGGGCAGAAAGAGAACAACCGCGAGGAACACCGCGGCCGAAAGTACCACCTGACCGTAACACTGCTGAAACGCAGCGTCTACTCGGCGCAGTTCGACAACTCGCCCATCGTTCTCAAAGACAACAAACTCTACGTCGACACGCGCCGAGACGCGCGCGAGCAGTACTTTCCAGCCACGGCCAACTACCTCCCCTTCCCAGGCAAGAAAGAAATCTGGCGCAAAGCCGGCTTCGCCGGCGGAGAAGGGTTCGTCACGATGATAAACCACCAGCGATTCCTGAACTGGGTCTACGTCGACCGCCAGACGCACGAGGTCAAATACGGGATCCGCGCCGAGGCCGACCCGCACATTGTCGGGCCGTGGGATTGCACGAAGATCGAGAGGCGGTTGACTTTCCAGGGCTGGGAGGGGTTTATTGCTGTGCAAGAGGAGGATGGCGATGATATGTGGGCCCTGTACTTTGATGCTCGCGATGATGGCTTGACGGGCGAGGGGCAGATGGGGAACAAGCAGAAGAGGATGCTGGAGGTGGAGGTTTGGAGGAAGGAGATCAGGAGGGATTATGATGATGCGATTAATGAGAGGAGGGAGAGGATGGAGGCGAGAGAGGAGTTGGGTGAGACGGTGGACTGAGATGGGAGTCATTTCATCTATCTACTGGAAACGTGGTGTGTCCACGCTGTGCTCTGTATAAACCACGACAGGTTGGAAAATTCCCGGCGGAGGCCAGAAGAAGATGTCACGAACGTGACCAGCTTGACCATCAAGCTTGTCTAACCAAGCCTTCCATCCACCGCTTGCAGGAGAGCATACGTCGTCGCCAAAGTCGGCACATCCATGCCAAACTCTCTGGCCCTCCTCATCGGCGTTCCAAGAATCACATCAATCTCCAGCTTCCGGCCCTCCTTCGAGTCTACATACATGGAGCTGAAAATCCCCGGCAGAGCGAGAATGCGACCGATCAGCACATCCACGAGCTCATCCTTTAGCGGGACACCACACTTCTGTCCAACACGGATGACTTCCAGCATGAGACGCCTGGTCATCTCCATCGCCTCGGGCCTCGAAAGCCAGACCTGCGTGTCCACGCCTGTCAAAGTCGTGATGCTGTTCCATGCAGCGTTCCAGACGACTTTCTCCCAGCGCTTGAGCTGGACGTTCTCTTCGAGCGAGATGTTCGTGCCGCCTTCCCGCATCAGACCCGCAAAGTGCTGCAATCTACCCTTTTCGAGGTCGACCGCCAGGTTGGGATTAGGGAAGAGGCCAAGCTCAGTGTTCTCAGTCTGCATGTGCTTGATCAGCCCCGGCGAGGTCTGCGTGGCGCCAATCCAGACAACGCCGGAGATTATGGTGCTTTGGGGGAACGTCTCGCGGAACGGATCCTCATTGCCGACGCCGTTCTGCATGATGGCGAATGTCGTGTTGGCATCTGCTACTGATTCGAAGATGGGAGGGATGGCAGAGGGATTGATGGCTTTGTGAGCGCAGACGATGTAATCGAACTTATGAGGGGCCTCGGACGGAGAGCGGTACACTGAGACTTTGTCAGCATTCCTCTATGAGCATCGACGTTTCGTCCTACTCACCAGCATCGAAGTGAACTTGATGTGTGCCATGATTCTGACTTTCCACGGTCAGGCCCTTTTCAGCGAGTCAGTGGTATGTTCGTCTTGATTGTTCGGTTGCTGCTCAGAGTGGGTATCGACAGGTACCTTCTCCTTAACCACATCGTAGTTCGTTCTCGCCACAACGCTCAGAGACACATTTGGCACTCGGCTCAGAATGAAAGCGTAGAATCCACCGATTCTGCTCAAGTCTCTCAATTAGTGCACCATTCGCTTTACCTAGAGGACCTTGGAGGGCACCCACGCGCCGAGACCGAACAGCAACACCTTCACCTTGGGTTGGTCGTCTGAAGAAGACATTTCTTGTATTCGTAATCTGCGGTAAATTTCTAATTTCAAAAACGGCTGTCGGTGCTAGTATAAGGATAGTTCTGCATTCCCAGAGGCTGACATGTATCAACACGGTGGCAGATCGGTTGTGGGTCATTCAAACGCCGACTCGATGGAACCCTATCGTCTCACCTGGGGATTCCACGCCCTATACACGACACAAGAAGTCTAACGATGAATGAGGATGTTTCTAGAAAGTTCGTCGTCTCTTGGATGTCATTCCGATCTTACGACTGAGCCCAGTTCTCATGCTGGTAGCAATGAGTTCAAAAGAGTGATCTGTGTACAACCTCGGTTCTTACGTCGATAGCCGTGAGTCGTGGGTTTAACACGGTCAATTATAGGGCAAAGTAAGTGAGGTATAGAGAGCTATTGACTAAGCAGTGTGTTTTATTGTACATATAGCATCATCTTACATCAACAAAATCCGTATCTGTGTCTTCTATTGACCAATTCATTTCATGAGTAAAAGGCGCTACTGCCATCGCTCTTCTCAACCGTCGAGTGAATTGGGCGGCGCCGTTCGTTCCCCGCGCTTGCGACAGAGTGACTGATGAGTCCTCCGTGGTTGCGCAAGTCGATCTTGCTGCCACCCGTATCTCGAACGAAACTCTGTACATTCTTCACCATATAGACAACAATACTATCCGAGCATTTGGACATTCTCGGAGTCATTGGAGCCGGCCGAGCGAACATAGGCATGATATCATAACAAAAAACATGTCTTCATTATACCAATCCAAATGGGCAGACCCGCCTGCCGCAGCCACCGAGGAGAAGAAAGAGGAGCAACAAGGAAAGCAAGAACAAGAAGAAGCAACGCCATCCGAGCCAGCATTTAAACCCGAAGAAACCGCACCCGAAGCAGGACGACCTGAATCTCGACGTAAATCCGAACATACACTCTCCGCCGCTGCGACCGCTTTCGCGCCCTCCTCAACTTTGGACCCTCCTCCTGATGTCTCGACATACGATGAGTTCGCGCAAACAGGCGGGCAAGAAGAGGATCTGTTCGACGATGTGGTGCCGGTGGAAGAGTCCATGCAGACGCGGACGCCAGACGACTTGTTCGGAGACGAGTTCACGCCAGTAGAGCAGCCGATCGTAGAGAAGCCCGCCGACGTTCCTGCGCCTGTCGCGCAACCAGTCGTGGAGCAGGCGGCTGCTCAGCCCGTATCGCAACCTAGCAAAAATACCAATGAAGGAGCGCGAGGAAAGGGAAGAGGACGTGGCAGAGGCGGGCGCAAAGATAATCAAGCGCAGTCAAACCATACACAATCGGAGCAAAAGAGCGAGGAAGCGCAAGCGCCGGACAACGCACCCACAGGGCCGAAGAAAGAGACCATAGCATCCGTTCGAGGGGACAGGCGTGGCACAGGTGGTGTGCGCAAGCCCAAGCTCTCCGAGACGGAACTCGCGGAGAAGATGGCGCAGATCCAGATCAAGAACGCCTCGCTCACCGCTGCGCACGCGCGTGCTGAGGCGGATGCGGCGTCGTTCGCGGAGAGGGAGCAGCAGGCGAAAGCGAAGTCTGAGCAGCGGGCGAAGGAGGAGCGGAGGGATAGGCAGCAGATGATGGGGGAGCGCGAGCGCAACAGGCTTAGGAAGCTTAAGGCGCTCGAGGGCAGAGAGTGGGATATGGAGAAGAATGAGGATGACTTTTCGAAGGGAGGGAAGTACGACAAGAAAGGCGGGTTTGCAGGTGACAAGGGAGACTATTCGGACGGCAGGGAGTACCTCTTGCGAGAGCCTAGAGAGAAGCGAGGAGGTGGTGCTGCTGGCCATGCAGCGAGGGGTGGCAAGCAGACGCAAAATGCTCCGCCGAAGCAGGAGGATTTCCCGTCTCTGCCCACCAAAGGTGATGGTACTGATTCGAAACCAAAGAAGGACCTCACCACCTTCCCAGATGCCACGGCCGCCGGCAAATCCTGGGCGGATCAGGTCGAGTCATCGACGCCCCGTGCTTGATTTACAGCCCTCACGTATTGATATCCCGCAAGTCTATACACGATTGCTCGATTTTGCCGAGCCTTACGATATTAAACCTAAAAATACTTTGTTACGATTCAAATCGAGGCTTTGAAGCCATTCTTGCCCTACCGCCCTGCATATGCGTTTTGAACTATGGCAATTACTATTATAGACACGCAATGTGGCTTTTGTAGCTGGGTGTTCATCACTGCATTCTTCGATCCGTGTTAGGTTTCTTCCATATCCAGCCCACATAATGTGTATGAAATCATTAGTGCGAACATATTTCACCGAAATAACAATAGTGAAACATGCAATACACGCAGTGGTTCCTCGAATACTAAAAGCCTAATCCAACAGTAAAGATGACCTGCCTATTCCACGCCTCGGCAAGGCCTTCCGATCGCTGTCATCCCGCTTTTGAATGACTTCACGTCTTGAATTGCAGTCACAGAACTACATCTACAAATCATTTCGTCGTTACCTTCCTATTTGTATTTTTTTCGTTATTTGATTTAAAGAGCTCGATATAGGCCCAGGAAAGCATTGAAGAAACACAGCTTTACTACAGACTTAGTAATCTCAGCTGTAACCGGATCCCTCATCATGTCGATTGATCTCGGTCTAAAAGACGTCCATGTCCTCATCACAGGCGCCGCTGGAGGCATTGGTCTGGAGACAGTTCACGTCTTCCGTCAGCTGGGAGCTCGAGTCACAGCACATTACAACAGCAACATCGGCGAGCTGGCATCAATCGAAGACATTGTCTCCATCCAGGCAGACGTCCGCGACGAAGCTGGTGTACAAACTTTACTCAACACTGCCTCGCAGAAGAACGGCGGTCCTGTCAGCGTGCTAGTCGTAAACCACGGCATCTGGCCGACGAATGACGCTCCTATCGCCGACATGGATTTATCCCAATGGAGCAACACCCTCTCCGTAAACCTGACCGGCCCATTCCTGTTGTGCAGAGAGTATCTGAAAGCTCTGCGCTCTGCCCCTGAGGCCGCCAAAGATGCAGCAAACATCATCTTCATCGGATCCACAGCTGGCAAATTCGGCGAAGCTGGCCACGGCGATTATGCGTCCACGAAGGCCGCTCTCATGTATGGCCTGACTCCCACGCTCAAGAATGAGATCGTCCGCATCGCTCCCAGGGGACGAGTCAACACTGTCAGTCCCGGGTGGGTGGCAACGCCGATGGCCACGGAGACGCTTAAGGATACTGCTTTCGTCGGGAGGGCGATCTCCACCACGCCTTTGCAGAAGGTTGCGAGGCCGGAGGATGTGGCGAGGCAGGTTGCAGTCATGGCCAGTCCTGTTTTGAGCGGTCACGTCACTGGAGTGAATATCATGGTGGATGGAGGTATGGAGGGGAGGTTGCTTTTCCCTCCAAAGTCGAGCTAGGGTGAGAACGATCGTATCGACTACGGGCGCTGTTTGCATGTTCGTTGATGTCATGCCTCAGTCGCTCCTGCCTTCACTTTCAGCTCCCGGACCAGTTCAACAACCTCAACCAATCTCCTTCATTAGCTCTCCCTCATTCGCTGGCCCTCATTTTCTTCCCTTCATCTTTGGCCTAGATTGTTTATCCCTCTTGGCACATCATACTTAAACACTGACGCTTTGTCACGTCTACACTTCGACAACATCACCGATCTCAGTGGTAAGAACTGAACTTCACAAGCAAGACATGATTCGAAGAGGTAGGGGCCGAATCAGAAAAGCTAGCATTGCTGGTGGCGGGCGTGGTGGCCACGTCCGCGGCAACAGCGTGAGCAGCATCAACACCACAAGCAGCATAACGGTAGGCACACCACAACCGGCAGCTAAGAGGAGAGTCAACCTGAACTCAAGATCCGAAACGACCGTCTCCAACGTTGTCTTCCTCCCAGCAAACCAGCACAAATTTCCTATCGTTCAGTTCGAGTGCTTCGACCGCCTTGCGACGAGCGAACGCATTCGTGAATGGCTGCAAGCCACCGACTCACTCGACGTCAAAGACCTTCAAAGACTCGACGACCAAGAGCTCAACCTCATTGGTCCTCTCACGAAATGCACCATGACTCTCCTTGAGGGCGCAGCCTCCCTCAAAGAGAGCGCCGTCTCCATTCCCATCTCAATACTCGCCCTTCATGCATCCACCAACACCCATTTCCACTTCTTCTGGACACCATTCTCCCTCTCGACCCTCCTCACAGACCTGGCCATCGATGGTCTAATCGAAACAAAAGCCCTCACAGAAGAACCACACCGCTGTTCACCCACAGGCACTCTGCTCCCACCTCGCCACCACACCCTCTACACGATGCTGAAAGAAAACTTCCGCCTGGCAAGCACCTACCCGGACTCCGACTCTTTCCACCTTGCCTCCCAAATGAGCGATATGTGCCCTAGCATCCGCAACCCAACCGACGCCCACCGCCGCATCGAAGCCGAAGACGCTCTGCACTCGACCAACAACGCAGCCGGCGACGGCAAAGACCTTGAAGACGACCGGTACATTTTCGAACTGGCCCCTGCCGAGCGCGCCCTCGCTAGCCTGGTCTATATGTGCTGTGCGGAATATCTGCTCCTGAAGCGGAAATACTTCAAGTCGTTCTCACGCGATTGCGCGCTGCTCAGTCAGAAAATCAGGCTCACTACTGCTGCTAGACGGGTGAATCGGACGAGGTTTCCGTCTGTCGCCACTACGGAGGATAATGACGATGTGACGTCTGAGAATGATGTGACTAACCAGAGCAACTACGATCCCAATGACAACGACGACCAAGACGTCGGAATGGATAACTCTCCCCTCCCAAACCGCAACGACACCCCAGCCACCACTCCCATCGCCCACACAACACGCTCGCACGACCAATCCATCACCAGCACGCCCGAAAGCATCACTCACAACCGCAGATCCCAACCCAACTCCAGCCATGCCAACCGCCGCAACACCCCACTCACCCGCACTTTAAGCGCCGCCACCGCCCGCAACGGCTCTCGCGCCCGCGCCGAGCGCGTGCGCACTTTCACCGCGCATGTCAAAGCGATCGAAGCGGCGACGGGTTGGTCCACCGCGCGCAGCAGAAGGTTGGCGGTTGGGTGGGAGATGTTGGGTTTCCTGGACGAGGCGAGGGTTTTGGCTGTGGTAGAGGGGGAGGAGAGTGAGGGGGACCAGTAAGAGGAGGGAGGGGTCTGAAGTTGAATGGGAGTTACGTGTGAAGATGGGCTCGACTTTTTGTTAGCTTGGTCTGGTAGGATGGAAAGCATCACGAAACGGCGTAGCAATGTCATGGAGACTCTACGTTGTTTTTTGAATCGGTGACGAGGAGCGTGGCGATAATGGTTTCGATAAGTGTAAGCCTGCACTCTAGTCGACTGATTGGATCGAAAATACGATACGTTTGCTTGGAAAAAATCGAAAAGATACTGGAAAACGGCGTACAATCCACTACCTACGTAAGAGATCTAAGCAGCCCTTCCTCGAGATTCTTTCTTTGTTTTTGCAAAAGACGGCTACCAGAAACGCCAGCGCTGATGATTGATCTTTGGATGAAAGTCTAGCGCCCAAACTTTGTCTTCATTCAGTTCCGTTGTCGAAAGCTAAAAATATTCGATATATGCTGCTCTCGTCCGCTCATTTGGCTTCGTCGATTGATCTTTGTTGCTGTTCTGTCATTTCGTTTGAGCCGAGTCGCTGCTGCACGAAGCGAGAACTGTCGCCGGGTAGATTACTGGTACAGCCTATCGTGAGCACACATCAAGCAAAAGCGAGAATGTATCAAGTATTCACCTGCCAAATCCCTTGGATATGTAATAGATTCCAGCACCGAGTGCTGCAAGCTTGAGCTTTGCGGCTGGCATGTTTGTGATATTGTCGATTGGTGAAGGCGTTCTGCGGTGATTTGTTTATGAAACGGGATTGGTGCTTTAGCGTTGTTAGAAAATAATTGTTATACGAGGATTTATATACAAGTACAATGGTTTCATTCACCCTCGTCGATATCTCCGATGACCGACTCGGAGAAGTGGGCTGGTGAAGCCGGCTTGTTCGCTTAACCCCGACGCTTTTTTTTTTTTTTTTTTGCTCTTCTATTTAGTCGTTCGATCGAACTTTTGATTGATTCAGATCCTACAAGCTAAGATAATACATAAGCGAAATTGATGGGAGATACCTTAGAAAACAGCGGGCAACGAAACGTCAGTCTAGCAGTGCCGGGTAGGACCTCGATCAGAGCTTGAACTCTCGTCCTTCACGATGCGAGCCTGACTCCCTCTTATCCAAGAAAGCAAAGAACTCACAGCCCCCGACCTTGTTGGGTCGAGTGGTTAGTATTAGGTTGTGTTCATCGAGGCTCTCCTGCAATTCCTCCTGTACGTTCACCTGGAACAGCCAATCGACATCAATGCGCTTGCTCAAATTGCTTTTCAGATCTTCCAACGAAAGAGACATCTCGCGAACTTCCTTCTGTTGCAGAAGCTTTTCGACTTCAAGCGTAGCAAACTGCGGCACCACAGTCACCCGAGGAGCACCGCTTCTGTTGTCATACAAGACGACCGTCTTCCCAGATGGTGCTTCTGTGGCGAAAGTCACGGCCAGGATATTGGGGAAGAAGTGTCGAAAGTGAGTCTCTGGTCGCAGAAAGGCTTGATTTTCGGGATCCCATAGATACTCCGGAACGACATGAAGAAGCTTGTAGAATTGGCGAGGCAGGTATATCGCATGTGCTCGAAAAGCCTCGAAGGCCGGCTGCGTCGCCTTTGTGTTATCGAACAAGATGCGATAACTGGAAGAATTGTGATGCCAATACAAAGAGGCGTTCACTCTGATCACCCCGTTGTCACGATCGAAACGTAAGTGGCTTTTGGGGTGCCTGCAAAACAGCCTTGGACCGATTTTGCGCAACGGTACCGAGACATAAGTTGTTTCGCTATCGTATCGTAAGCCTATGCACATACATATCGACTCTGTATCTCCTCTTATCAAACTGAGAGGGATATCAGGGGATACAGAGAGGCCGCTGGCAGTGATGGAGAGTTTCGGCATGTCTCTCGGAAAAGGACAGATGCGCGCACTTCCTGAGAAGGCAGATGGTGAGGGAGCCAGTAACTGTATGCCGCAGCCAATGCTTGAGCTCTCAAAGATTGATGTGCCGTCTTTATGGGCCATGAATTGATCCCATGCAAGGACAGTCAAGTCGTTATGTTTCTTGAGGATCTTTCTTTGCAGACGCTGGAAAGCGTTGTTGAGGCCTTCGCCATAGATGAGACTCATGTTCACGTCAAACAACCCCAAGAGACAATAGGCCATATCTTCGGGCTCTCGAGTCTGTCGATTCGATGCCCAGGACATGACTGTTGCTGTGGATTGATCATGTTCTTGACCACGACCCCATTGAGTTTCCAGCACCTCACAAGGAATCCTGGTGGTAGTGGCAAGTTTCCCAATGAGACTTGCTTTTGTCCCGATGAAGGTCCAGTTCTGATTGTAGAAGAATAGTCTTCTTGATGCCAGAAGCTCTTGGAGGGTCCATCCCCGAGAGAACCATCGGCATTCTTCCAGTTCGGGTGAGTCTAGATCTGCAAGATGAGCGAAGCAGACTTGAGCCCGAGCGTAGTATTTGAACATCTCGTTGATCGATTTTTCAAGCTCACTACTGCTAGACCTGTCGATGCAGCATGTGTCGATCCAGACGTGCTTGAGCCCTCGGTTCTCAAACTCCTCAGCAAGCTCACATGTCTTCTTGATCTTCAGGAAGCCTGTTTTGGGTTGTTGAGCGCCTGCCGAATATGCCACCTTTGGGATCCCACTCTCAGCCAGCTCTTTCATGTCCCTGAATGTCACCTCTTCCTCAGCATTCTTCTCCCAAACATGCGAAAGAATCGCATATTCTGGTGCGTCAGCCGAATCGAAATAATTGAGGTTCCAGGTCTCCGTGTTGATTAACCACATCGCGAGATTTGATGACGTGCATGCGAGTATGGCAGGACCATATGTAACGAAGAAAATGCGCCTTTGTGCTATCAGGTCTTCACCACTTGTTCCCACGGCCATCTTACAGTAGGTGTGGTCGTCTGACACAGCCGCCTCTCAGCCTCGCTTCACAGCTTCCCCACGCCTCATCTGCATGCACTCATCAATCTTGAAAATCTTGCTTCCAAGCCTCACATACTTGCAACAACGACAAGGAACAGGAAGCAATGAATCGATTGGCGCACCAGTCGGCAGTCCTGACCATCTCGTCTACAACATCTGACGATCGATTAGGGTTCATTGTTCCTGTTCCCACAACAGGGTCCCACGGCTTAACAACGAACAAGCTTTCGTATTCGGGCATGTTCCTAGCGTAGATCCTTCGACGTGTTAGTGATAAGGCTGATTGGAGCGCCTCGGACCTTACAAGTCATCAGAAATACTCAGAAGGGTATGCCGAACGAAACACAGACTTGCCTTGTTCATCCTAGGATCCCATGTGGTGTCGCCGATCTCGACACCGACGACTTGGTCGACGAGCGAAGGATTGAATCTTTCGGTCGATTTGAGGATCTCTACAAGAATCGCCTAGTCGTCCACGTACTATGTGCCGACATGACGGGATCGACAAAGGTGTTTGAGTCTTCAGCTCGTGCTTCGAAGAACATATAAACAGGCATGCCTTCCGTCAGAGAAGACCGATTGATATACAATTCATCAAGTCATTTTGACCAGAGACAACTCCGTCTTCTCACATCTCGCCCAACGTCTGAAACCAGTCCCCAACCGCAACCGACCCTTCTAAGATCAACACCACAGCCATGTCCCACTACAAGAACGCCCTTACAGCTCTAACCCTCGCCCTCCCAGCAGCCCTAGCCATCTCTCCAGTAAGCCCCTCAGCCCCTAGCATTGCCCCAATCCAAAATAATCCTCACTAACCCCTCCTCCCCCCAGCGCGCCACCATCAGCCTGAGCGGCAGCAACAACAATTTCAACAATGTCGGCGGCAACGTCAACAACGGTGACGGCGACTTCAACAACGGCGGCGACTCAGGCCAATGCCATGGCAACCAAGTCTCCTACCAGAACGGCAACAACGAGCAGTACTGCTGCCCGGGCACGATTTTCGGCGAAGATGACTCGCCCTTCTGCTGCGTCGGGGCGACGTTCGAAGTCGCGCAGCCCACTTTCGCCTCCTGCTTCCCTACCTGCACGGGAAGCAGTGGTGACGGCGAGGGCGTCTCGTCCACGTCCACGCAGCCTTGTAGCACGACGATTTTCTTCTCGCAGTCGGACTACAGTAGTCTGGCGCAGGCGGCGGCGACGAGCCTTTCGTCTGGAGGTAGCGGTAGTGGTAGCAGCTCGGGTTCGACTGCTTCTGCTACTAGCAGTTCTGGTTCTGCTAGCAGCACTTCTTCCAGCAGCAATGATGATGATGAAGAGTCCAGCACGACGGGCGAGTCTGCTTCTTCTGCGTCTCAGACCGGCGAGTCGGACTCTTCTTCGTCGAACAGTGAAGCTGCCGCTGCGATGATCACCGCTGCGCCTGTGGCTGGTGCTGTGCTCGCTGCTGGTGGTATGTTGCTGGCTTTGTAATTGTAGGGCGGGGTTGTTCTATGTAATTGATGGATCATGAGGGATGCTAGATGGTTATTGGTAGCACAGGAGGACATGTATTAAAGAAATCGTCCGAAGCAAATCTGTTTGAACAATGATCATGAAGAATCATGACTGCAATGATTGACAGAATCAGCGCAACATGTTGCCTTTCCACGTTCCCTAGTTGTTCTCCCTAATGTACGTATCTGTTGAAGTCTGCAAGGAAACAATCAACATTCAAAAGTCCCTAAGTTTTCAACTACTGATATTGATGGAGTAAAGTCCGATCTATCGGCTACAAGGCTAATAAACAGCAAGAAGCGCCTGGAGAAATCCACCTACCTTGCTCATCACGCATATTCGATCAGCCATGTTCGAAGTCAAATTCGCCCACTATGCGGATCAATCGGAGGATCTCAACGACGAAGCCACACGCAGAGAACGAAGACGGGAGGAGGGGGAGACTTCTCTCAAGCCGAACCATAACATATCTCTACAGCAACGACAATCAGTGGGTCTACAGCATCGTAAATGGTTTTCTCTTTAATTTTCCGAATCAGATGTCAAAGATAACCCCAGACCTTTTCCACGTTGTGTAGCTTAGAAGAAAGAAAGAAAGAAAGAAAAAAAAAAAAATAAACCAGAATAAACCCGCTCGTTCGCCAAACCGCACACCACTCATCTAAGCCGGAACGAGGGTATCAAAACCAAGTACAAGGAAAGGAAAGAAAGAGGCCGTGCATTTTCATATTCAATAAAGAGAAAAGAAACAAAGTGTCGTCTCGCCATTCCCACCTTCCCAGCACTCCGCTTGCGGACAAAAGTAAAGCAATACAGAGAACAGGATCATCGGAAGAGATCATGCCTGCTCCCCTTACGCACATGGCTCTTCTTGCCCTCGCCCGTCAAATTGCCCATACTAGGCGGAGGCTTAAACCAGCTGCCTCGTTTGGCGGCGCTGGCGTCCTCGCTGCCGAAGCTGCCGAACCTGCTGCCCCCTCCATCGCTGGTCTGAGGTCTGGGAACTTCGTCCGTCGGAACGGCCAGGAACCCTCCAAATCCGTTGCCGACCATGACGCTCCTGCGCGCCTCGCCGCCGAAACCGCCCTGCGCCCATTGCGGGCCGAGACCGCGCGAGGCGCTGACGGCGGAGATGGGACGGCCGCCGATGGCGCTGCCGCGGCGGTCGCGGGTTTGCGAGGGCGGCGTGATGGAGGTCATGACCCATTCGAGCTCGTCGATGCCTTTGCTGTAGACTTCGAGGTGCTGGTTGAAGGTGCTGTTGTTGGACATGGCGGGGCCGAAAACGCCGCGTACGGAGGTGTGGCCGTTTTTGTTGCCGGGGGAGCTGCCGCCCATGGGAGGGAGAGGGGGGAGGAGGAGAAGGTCGGTGAAGGCTTGGTCGCGGACGTAGACGGTGTTGAGGGCGGGGAGGGCGTTGGCGTGGAGGGAGCTGGCGAGGTAGGCGTAGTAAGATTCTGCTGGTTTTTGCAACCCGTGAACGTCTTCGGAGGAGTCGATTTCGAAGTTCAAGGTTTTGATGCTGATGGAGGTCATGGGAGGGAGTTCTTGTGCTTGAAGGGTGATCGACTTTGACACCGTGGCGATGATGGCGAGGTGCTGAAGAGCACTGGCTTCGAACAGGAATGTGTGCAAGTCCTGGACGGCGACGCCAGTGTTGCTGAGTGTCAATGAGAACAATGCCTCCCTGACATGAGGCGACTCCAAGTATGTAGCCAGACCAGCAGCTGTCACATTCGGACACTTCTCGAGCTTGAGTGTTTGGATTGCTGGAAACTCCGGCAGAGCTCCCTGCTGCGCGATGTGGAAGATGGTGTCATCCAGCCATTCCAGACCGACCAATGTCAAGTCGTGAAGGGCTGGTAGACTTCCAAGCACAATTCGTAGAGTCCCTGGTTCTATGGCAAGGTTCGAGAGCTCCAAGAATTCGAGCTGCTGCCAGTGCCTGTGTACGAGGAGTTCCAGGGAATCTTCTGAGCCAGAGCGGTACATCATCTTCCTCAGATCTGGACATCTGGACTGCAATTCCTGCCGCAAAGGAATGCAGCTCGAATCGTCGGTGAAAAATCCATCCGGGAGGTCGACGTGTCGCAGGTTAGAAAGGGCAGAAACCGTACGGGCGAGGTCTCCCTTCGCCGTCTCACGGGCCATGTATGGGATCTTCAGGAACAAGACCTGCGACGCCAGCGCCGCGTTCTCTCGCACCGTCCGACAGAACAGTCCCAGTCTTATTATCGGAATTTCTCCCGCCGTAGGGACATTGGAGTTCTTTCTGAAATGTCCCCTTTGCTTCTTGCGCCTCTCCGCCAACTCTTCTTCCAACCAGCAGTAGTGGACTGCATCGATCCGTACGCTCGTGTAACTATTTGACAAGACAACATTAGCCATGCACACGTGGAGCGTGTCGCGTTTTCTGTCAATTACTCACAGCAATGGCTGTGCAACTCTGTACCATCTCCGGCACACTTGAGCGCTCTTTCCCAGATCTCTCAGGTCGCACAACATGCAGCCATCGCCCATCTCAGACCTCTCGCTGGGCTCGTAGGTCTGATCTTGCACGTGCGGACAGACATATTTGAAGATGCGCTCCAGAATGTCCTCGGTCAAGCGTTGGGAAAAATCGCGGCCGCCGCGTGCGGGCATGGGAGGGACCTGGCGAGCTGACTGTGGTGAGGCGGCCTCACGCAGGCGCGACTTGGAGCGGAAGTGCTTGAGGAAGCCCATGTTTACGGGCTGGTGGTGTTGAGCTTATTCCGTGCAAGTGAGAGAATACGTGTTGGTTGTTTGCGTGGTGGTTGTGAATTAATATGGTGAATGCAGTGTCAAGTGATTGCTGAAGAAGCGAGTGAGCGGGGTATGCAGGGGTTGGTGAGAGAAAGACAGCAGCAGGAGGATTGGTCGGAGGGTGGAGGAGAAAGGGAGATGAGTGAGTGAGTGACGGATGAAGAAAGGGTATAGAGTTTCCAGGGTTAGGCGAGGAGAGACAGAAGACGCGTGTAGGGCAAGACAGCAGAGCAGAGACAGAGAGAGAAGAGTCTCACAGGGCCGCTATGTCCGGGAGTAGTGTCTAATGTTAGCGGGAGCGAGTGGCTCGAGAGTGGGTGGAGGAGGAGGATGATGATCGCTTGGTGGTGGAATTGCTTGCTTGCTCTGCCTTGCTCTGTCAGCTTTCACCTTCAGGCACGAACAACAAACGAGGCGCTATTGGCTGCGTGCCCCTGTTTTGCATGCAAAAGTGTGGACAGGGATGGTGTGGATGGATGGATAGGCGCGAATGCAGCATGCAGGGCCTCTCTGCGGCTCAAGGGTTCACATGGACGGAGACTAAGAGCCGCTCTCTCCGCATCTCATGTTTCACCAACGCCTGAAACTTGCCGTAGCACTTGATTTTGAGGTGTTAGGGTAATATGGACACGCCTTTAGGAGCAAAGCAAGACTTGATCCGCGGCAGGGAAATGAGATTCAGTTACAGATGATGGAATCCGATACTGCGTTTGTCGGAGATGCAATAATGCTAGTGCCGCTCGTTCCGGGCAGTCGGTATGTTGATGTGTCGGATAAACAGAGATATCAGCATACACCGCTGTTCCTTGACTTCACTTCAACTTCTGGGCACGTGTCGGTCTCGTGTAATAGTGTTCAATAGCATGATGACGATGGCTAGGGCAATTCGTTGATGCCAATACGCCAAGATTTGATGGATGATTTCTTGTTCTTTCAAGCATGTATGGTTTGTGCGAAGCCATCGCCATGTTTAATTTTCAAAGAGAATTGTGTCCATACTTGGCAAGTGAAGTGTTGATGTCTGGGGTGATGGAACTTTCGAGATCGTTGTATCGTTAGCTTGGATGCCGAAGGTAGGTACATGTAATAGGCAAGTGGAGAACACATGGTGTCGCAAAGATGGGAGATACAGGTATAGTTAGGGATGGCGCGGAATCCCAGCGACGCCGTGACATGTACATGCTCGTACTTCCGACGTTCGAAAACGAAAGCCCTGGGAGAGGGATGAAGAGAGAGCGAAAATCTACAGAGGTGGGACGTCCCAGTAACAGCAGCTCATCACATACACAGTCGGCAGTAGTGGGCTTGCAACGTCTACAGCATGGTCACAGAGACGAATTGAAAAAGTGAGACAGAAAGTGGCGAACACGAATGTTCATTTAGCAGATTGTGGAACTGCGCCATTAACCAATCTGAAGCCATTATCATTCATTCTCTTCGTAACGCATCACCGCGTGGGTATCATCATCACGCTCCTCCAAAACAAACGCAAAACAGAAAGGAAAGAGCAAAAGCGTGGAGTATATCCATCACGCTGCCAACTTTATAAGAGAGAAGGAGAGACTTGAGCGTGGGTTTCTTCGACACGCTGCGCCAAATCCTCCAAAACATAAGAAAAGAAAAAGGAAAGAGGAAAGCGTGGAGTATCTTCATCACGCTGCCAAAGCAGTCCGAAACGGAAGAAAGTGAAAGAAGCGTGGGTTGTCTTCTTCACGCTGCCACATCCCCCTTGACAAAAGAAAGAGCGAAGAAAGCAAGAAAGCAAGAAAGCAAGAAAGCAAGAAAGCAAGAACGCGAGCGAACATGCGAACATGCGAAAATGCAAAAAAAAAAAAAAAAAAAAAAAAAAAAGATGAAAGCAAGAGTCTCAGAAGACACAAGGGAGTTGGCAAGAGTGTCTTCACTCAAGTGCCTTCCCTTCAGAACAAAAGAAAGCAAAACAAAGCAGAAAAGCAAGAACGCAAAAGCAAGACAAGAAAACAAGAACGCAGGAGAGATTAAAATAAGCAAGCAAGAAAGTAAGAAAGCAACGCAAGAAGCAAGGAGAAAGCGCAATAGCGCTGAGAGCAGATCAGCCAACACCAATCTACTCCTAATCGTCGTAGCGGCTGGCGCTGTAGGTGAGCTTGAAGCGAGGATTGCGCTTAGTCCACAGGTGCTGCTCCTTCTTGAGCCAGTCGACAATCTCCTGGGCGACGCGCTTGCTGCCGCAGCCGATGACCTCGACGTGCAAGCTGGCGAGTCTTGCGCAGTCTTTGGCGAGGTCCTGCAACTGGTCCTTGGCGCGGAAGAAGTTGCCGACCATCTCGGCCCAGATCTGGACGTTGACGTGGCGGGCCCTGTACAAAACTTGGTTGGGGACTTCGTTGGCATCCCAGATGGCGCCGCGGCGGATCATCTTGCCGTCCGGATTGGTGAACGGTTCGTCGCGCAGGTCGATGGTGGTCATGAAGGTGCTGTTCTTGAAGGCGTTGTCCTTGACCAGCTCGTGGGTCCTGGGATCGTTTCCGTACCAGCGGCAGCGGGCCTCCAGGCTGTCGGCGCTGAAGATTTGAACCGGAGCGTCCTGAGGGAGAAGCTGCCTGGCGCGCAAGAGGCCCTCAGCGTCCGAGTAGCTTGGGACCAGCGGGTTCGGGATGGCCTTGGTGGGAGCGGCAGCAGCGGCAGCAGCAGCCTTCCTGGCCTTGCGAGCAGCCTTTTTGGCCTTGTGAGCAGCCTTGTGGCCGCGGAGCTTGCGAAGATACCTGTCGCGATCACGGCGAAGCTGGTGATCGGCCTTCTTAGCGATCATGTTGCGGGTGAACTCCTTGCCGGTCTTGAACCAAAGGTCGTTGTTAAACATCTTCAGGTTGAAGACAGGGAGCTTCTGCTGGCCAGAGAAGGTGGCGTTGGTGGCGTTGGTGTTGTTGGTGAAGCTGTCCATTTTGACTGGAGAGTGTTGTTTGGTTTGGTTGGTAGTGGGTAGTTGGTCGTGCTTGGGTTGAGCTTGGTCTGGCTTGAGTGGTTTGAATGCTTGTGAGCATGTGTGTGAGTGTGTGAGTGTCTGAGAGTGGAAGTGTTTGGTAGAGGGGATAGAGGAGGGCGAGGGAGCGCATTCTCATATACCTGGGAGATGGGCGCATAGACCTGGCGGACGGATGGTCATTGTAAATGACCATATGTCCAGATGTGTAAGACCGATATAATGCATTGTAGTTTTGGATGACCAGAAGATGACTAGACCAGTGCGAACAACGGGAAACACGATACTGTTTGACGCGTCCCAGGCGCGATTGGTCGACCAGATGTGTCAGCGTGATGACCATGTCCTCAATGTCCTCAAAATCGATTATCCTCCAGTGGCATCAGGACGATTTGTCGACAAGAGTCATACACCAGATGTGTTTCTCCGGCGACAAGGAGGGCGTAAGCATCAATCAGCGAACATGACATCGCGATATCGATGAATGGATGCTTTGGTGTTTCGGTGTTTTCATGTTTCCAAGGTCCAGACGCAGACCTCGCCGTCCCCCCCAGCGCTGGCCAGCTGTTTTCGCATCGGATTCCACGCGACGGCAGAGACGACATCCTTTTTCGTCGCAGCATCGCCAGAAGCTTTCGCGCCTTCCTTGCGATGCCACAGTTTGCGCTGCAAATCCCCAGATAGAACGTCCCAAACGCAAAGCCCACCATCCTCCATCCCGCTGACCGCAAGCGAATCCCCCATGGCAAAAGTCGAGCGCACGCGATACGTCTCATTCGTGAACCCCCCATCGCGAAACGTCTGCAAACACTTCCCCGTAGGCCTGTCCATAAAGCGCACCGTAGAATCCAACGTCGAAACCAAATACCCCTGCCCATCCAACGAAGGCGCCACGCTCGTCACGCCGCTCGGCGAAACGACATCGACGTCCACCTCGCCACTGCGCAAGTCGTAAACCCTGACCCTGCCATCCACGCTCCCCGCGTAGATCTCCGCGCCCCTCACAGCAACACTCGAAACCGCATCCTTCGCCTCAGCGAAAGTCATAATAGGCTTGTCGCTGCGCGACTTGCAATCCCAGACCTTGACCGTACCGTCAAAACTCCCACTGCAAAGCACGCCGTCCTCCTCTCCACCAAACGCGCAGGCATTAACCCTTCCCGCGTGACCAGCAAAGCGACGCAACGTCTGCGCGGTGGCGACGTCCCAGAGGAAAACGGCCTTGTCGCCTCCCACGCTTGCGAAGCGCGCGTTGTCGCTGCTCACTGCGAGGTCGAGAATTTCATAGCCGTGGGCGGCGTACGATTGGATTTGCCGGCCGGTCGCTGGATTGAGGAGTTTGACTGTCCGGTCCGAGGAGCCTGTGAGTAGATATTGGCCGGTTCCCGACGAGAATGCGAGGGCGTGGATGGGGGCGTTGTGGGCTGGTAGCCTCGTTGGGGTGTCGGGGCAGGTGGGCGGGCTCATTTCATTTCTTGGTAGTTCGTCTTTCTCCTATGTTTTGTTATTTCTTTCCCGGGTCCAGGATGCGTAATTTTCCGTCCAGAAGCCAGGTTTGATTCAGTCTGAAGTTGTCGCAGCTTTTTCGGTGAATCGCGAATTAATAGATGGAAGTCGACGAGATGCAACGCTGATTGGCTCTGATCTCCGAGAACGCTAACGCATGTCCCACGTGCAGCGCGCTGCTTGCTGTGAAGTCAAGTCTTGCATCGAAAGATGGGGACTTAGGCAAATGGCAGACGCAATACAACCCGACAGCAAAGTGATCGCATCTGCACTTTCCCTTCGTGAAGCTATGATCATAACCTCATCAGAATGACCAATCACACCCCAATCCCCCATCAATGAGAAAGAAATGAATCCCATCACAAATGAGGCCTCGCACACACCAACACCCTCCTCGTCTTGCTCAAACCAAGCCACGAGCAAAACGCATACATGTGGCCAATGAATCCCTCCCTCTGACCTTTCCTCACAGTCGCTAATAATCAAATGCCTCACAACATGAAGCATCTATAATCCATACCCAACCTTGACGTTCCTCATCCCCGCCATCCATGAAAGTCCTCATGTCCAAAAAGACAACACACTGTTCACCACTTACCACAGCTCAATACATGCACACGCCCGCATATCCATCACCACACTAACGCATTCGCATCGAAATGTAATCACACCTAAGCGTGATAGCCACAGATCACATGATATCACACATCGCACAGTCAAAGCTCAGTCAGTGCACAAGGGAACATTCCCAGCAAAACTGCAAGAGAGCTGAACAAGAAGCAGTAAGAGGAAAAGGTGGAAAAGAAGGGGTCAACTCGTCAAGTAAAGAAAATATTACAAGGCTAACAAAGATCGCCCATTAATCAGTTACTATGGGAAAAAAAGAAAAGGGAATCAAACCAAACCAAAAGTTCTCCTCAAACCGCTCTTTCTTGCTTCCTCCATCCGCCGCTGCCTGCGCATTCGTCTTCAAATGTAAGGAAAGAGAGGTGAAAGAAAGGGGGCCAGGGTTGTAGTGGTTAGAGTGTACACGCACAAAAGAAGAGGGGTAGAAAAAGACTTCCAATGAGACCAGGTATCTTGTGCATGTGTTTTTGTGTAAGTGTCGAAAGGCGCGCAGACTTTTCTCTCTTCTTCTTCGGATCGTCCTCGCAATCGCGACTCGCTTTTTGGGGGAATGTTGGGGCAAGCGATATATTCTTGTACGTTCGCTCTCCGCTCAAGTCATCATGAACAAAGGGCCGCAATGCGTTTAGCGTCTGCCAGTCCTGGACATGCTGCCCTGGATGTTCTCGACCTCGGTCTCGAGCTGCTTGATGATGGAGTGGCTCTGCTCGAGGTCCTTGTTGAGGCGGTCGCGCTCGGAGATGAGCTTCTGCTCCCACTGCCTGAAGCGCTGCTCCTCGACCTTGACCTGCTCGGTGAAGCGCTTGCGGAGCGCTTCCTCCTCCTCCTTGAACTTGGGGTTGTCGAGCTTGCGCGGGCGGGCCTCGCCGAACTTGCGCGTCTCCATCTGGCTGGCGCGGTAGACTTCGTAGTGGTTCTCTTCCGTGGTGTGGATCAGGTCGAGCATGTGTGTGCGAATAAGGATAGCCCGGAGCTTCTTGAAGTCGCAGTGCTCCTCATTCTCTACCTCAGCTACACCCCAGCCGTACTGACGGCCCTTGACGGTTTTGCCGTCGGGAGTGGTGACATCACGCTCGCTGCCGATGACGGAGAAGGGCATGGCCTGGATGAGGGAACGTGCGTGCTGGAGTCCGGCCTCGTCGTCCTCCTCGAGAGGCGGGGTGTAGATCTTGATGTTCTGGGCATCGATGACAGCGCGGATCTGCAAGTCGTCAGTCAGTATTGGCGCAAAACGTAGGATCAAGTCCTGATCTTACCCTCTGCTTGAATTTGGCCAGGTCGATGGGAGTAAGAGTGTCGGCCTTGGCAACAACGGGGATCAGGTTCACGCGGGTGGAGAGCTTCTTCATGACCTCAATGTCCAGAGGCTTAAGGCTGTGGCCGGTCGGACGGATGAAGTACAAGCAAGCGTGAACGCGGAGGTCGATCTTCTCAGTGCGGCGCGGCTGCTGTTCCTGAAGCATGTAGCTCTCGTGCTGGTCGTCCAGGAACTCGATAATGGGCTGCCATGAGTCGCGGTTGTTGACGTAGTCGCCGAAACCAGGGGTGTCAATGACGGTGAGGCGGACTGTGAGAGGTGTCAGAGAACATGCCCATGCCGACAGTCTCCTCTATGCAGGAGGGACCCAAGTATATGTTCTGTCTCTTACCCTTGAAGAACTTCTCCTCAAGCTCGGCCTTGGTAATCTCGATCTCGACGGTCTTGTCGACCTGCTTCGCATGACGGCGGCGGTGGTCGGCGTAGTTCTTGATGGTGGTGGAGAAGAGGGTGTTGATGAAGGTGGTCTTTCCGAGGCCAGACTCGCCGGCGACCATGACGGTGAAGGCGGCACCGCGCTTCGCGACGATCTTGTGGCGCTGGTTGGGGAGCTACATGGCGTTAGCATGTGGTGAGGAGGGTCTTGCTCGGGTGTCGGCGATACGCACGTTGGCAATGCCAATCGGCGACATGGTTTCGGCCATTGTGTTTGCAGGAGTGCCGTTGACTCGCACTACTAATCCACGAAGATTGGGGGAGAAATAGCCAGGGACAGCGGGACGGCGTGCTGTGGGAGATTGAGCGTCTGACTCTCTGTATTCTGAAGAGGTGTTGTGGTCAGCGGGAGAAGCAGAGCTGGAGGAAGAGTCGTCGGAGAGGTGCTGAGGCTGTTGGTGGTGTTGGTCGGTACGGGGAAAGGGTTCCATGTTCGCCCAAGCGCTCTCTCTCTCTCAATCTCTCTCTCGTCGGGTACGCGTTTGCGGGAATCGCAGCGAGTCAATGGAGGTGGGGGACATACCGTCAAGCGAGTGTGATGCTGCGAGTGGGAGTTGGAGGAGGGTGACACGCGAGAATGGGGTGGGAGGTGAGCAGGCGCGATGCAATTACTGAAGGCAGAGATAGACAGACAAACAGTACAGCTCAAGCAACAGCGAAACACCGACCCTGAGCCTTGGACATCGCCTGGCTGAGGGCAAGGAAAGGGGAGCCTCCAATCCGGCTAGTCCGTCCTTCGGCTCGGGGAGTGCTGGGTCGGTCCGACAGCTGCCGTGTGGGGAAGGCGCGAGTTTGAAGTGCGGGTTGGATGAAGCTTGTGAAACTTTTCGGCCGCTGGTGGTAGAGACGATCGATTGACCTGCATTCACTCACTCTGTTTTCCTACTGTACTATATATCACCCCAGGCGCAGGTTGATCGAGGCGTGGGTTGCTTTCCTTCTGGCAATATACACAGGATGAAGACCGACTTCCATGTAAGAGGCGACTCTACACAGTCCAACCACTCTCAGCATTCACTAACAACGGTTCTGCAGTTTTCTAATCTGCTCGGCACCGTCTATCGCAAGGGAAACCTCGTCTACACCCAAGATGGCAACAGTCTGCTCTCTCCCGTAGGCAATCGCGTCACTGTCTTCGACCTCGTCAACAACAAATCGCACACCCTCCCTTTCGCACACCGAACAAACATCTCCCGCATAGCATTGCACCCCAAGGGACAGCTGCTATTGACTGTCGACGAGCAAGGACATGCCATCTTGAGCCACTACCTCAGAAGAGTCGTTCTATATCATTTCTCGCTGCGTGGCGCGGTTTCGACACTTGAATTTTCACCAAGCGGCACACATTTCGCAGTCGGCCTGGGACGGAAGATCGAGGTCTGGAAGACGCCCTCGACGCCTGGATCCTCCGAAGGCGACAATGGCGACGGTGGCTTGGAATTCGCGCCGTTCGTAAAATACAGGGAATATGCGGGACACCACGACACAGTTCAGAACATCGAGTGGAGCAGCGACTCTCGCTTTTTCCTTTCGGCCAGCAAGGACCTGACGGCGAGGATATGGAGTTTGGACCCGGAAGAGGGCTTCACGCCCACGATTTTGGCTGGCCACAGAACGGCTGTATATGCGGCATGGTTTTCGGCAGACCAGGAGACGATCTACACCATTTCAAAGGACGGCGCGTTGTTCCAATGGCAGTACCTGCCATCACCCGACGCCGATCCCGAAGATATCGCTGCCGACGACGAGCGCTGGCGAATTGCCGAAAGAAACTATTTCTTCCAAGACCAAGCACACCTTACTACGGCCGCTTTCCATGCCTCGTCAAATTTGCTGGTCACTGGATTCAGCAATGGCATTTTCATGCTGCATGAGCTACCTAGCTTCAGCGAGATCCACAAGCTGTCAATCTCGGCTTCCAACATCGACACAGTCTCCATTAACCGTTCTGGCGAATGGTTGGCCTTTGGTTCCTCAGCACTTGGTCAGCTTCTGGTCTGGGAGTGGCAGAGCGAAAGCTACATCCTGAAGCAACAAGGCCACTTCGACAATTTGAACGCACTCACATACTCGCCTTCAGGAGACAAGATCATCACATGCGCAGACGATGGCAAGATCAAGGTCTGGGATGCTGCGAGCGGCTTCTGCATCGTGACATTCACCGAGCACACATCTGGAGTCACCGCTTGCGAGTTTGCCCGGAGAGGAAATGTCCTGTTCACTGCGTCTCTCGACGGCAGTGTTCGTGCTTTCGATCTGATCAGATACCGTTGCTTCCGCACATTTACTGCCCCTAAAAGGCTCAGCTTCAGCTCCGTCGCTGTTGATCCCTCTGGAGAAGTGGTTGCGGCTGGCAGTCTGGACGATTTCGATGTTCACATTTGGTCGGTGCAGACTGGTCAGTTGCTCGATCAGCTCTCCGGTCACGAGGGACCCATCTCGAGCCTTTCGTTCGCACCTAACGGCAGCGCCCTCGTTTCTGGATCCTGGGATCGTACAGTCCGCATTTGGTCTATCTTCCAGCGCACGCAGACATCCGAACCCCTGCAACTGCAATCCGACGTCCTGGCAGTGTCAGTACGACCTGACAGCAGGCAAGTCGCGGTATCTTCACTAGACGGCCAGCTGACTTTCTGGTCGATCGACGAAGGCACACAAGAGTCAGGCATGGACGGCCGACGAGACGCTTCAGGTGGCCGTAAAGCGACCGACCGCCGCACCGCAGCCAACGTCGCAGGCACCAAGAGCTTCAACACCATTTCATATTCCGCCGACGGCGCAGTCCTCCTCGCCAGCGGCAACAGCAAGTACATCTGCATGTACGCGGTAGAAACCGGCGTGCTTCTGCGCAAATTCACAGTCTCCGTCAACCTCTCCCTCGACGGCACGCAAGAATACCTCAACAGCAAACTCCTCACCGAAGCCGGCCCGCAAGCCCTCCTCGACGAGCAAGGCGAAGCCTCCGACCTCGAAGACCGCATGGACAAATCCCTCCCCGGCTCGAAGCGCGGCGACGCGGCGCAGCGCAAGACCGCGCCCGAAGTGCGCGTGCCCGGCATCGCCTTCGCCCCCACCGGCCGCGCCTTTTGCGCCGCCAGCACCGAAGGCCTGCTCGTCTACTCGCTCGACACGAGCGTGCAATTCGACCCCTTCGACCTCGACGTCGACGTCACCCCCTCCTCGACCCTCAAAACCCTCGCCAATGCCGAATACCTCAAAGCTCTCGTCATGGCCTTCCGCCTGTCTTCCCCCAAACTCCTCACCCGCGTCTACCGCTCCGTGCCCCTGGCCGACATCGACCTGCTCGTCCGCGACCTACCCCTCGTGTACCTCGAGCGCCTGCTGCGATTCGTCGCGCACGAGGCTGATGCTTCCCCGCATCTGGAGTTCAATTTGCGCTGGATCGAATCCCTACTCCGCCAGCACGGGCGGGAACTCAAGGATCGCCAGGGCGAGTATGCGGAGGTCACGAGGCTGGTGCAGCGCGCGGTGAGCCGACTGCAGGGCGAGATTATGAAGGTCGCGGAGCAGAATTCGCACACGGTTGAGTTTTTGCTCGCGCAGCCGAGGAAGGTCGAGGAGGGGGAGAGCGTGAGGAGGTTGACGAATGGGGGGAAGAAGGCGGGTGAGGTTAGTGATGATGAGAGTATGGATGAGGCTGGGGAGGGGGAGGGGGAGTGGATTGGTTTCGATTAGGCGTGGTGAGCTTGGGATGGGATGGGATGTGTAGGATACAAAAAATGTATAAGTGTAGAGTAAAGATACCCCCGGCGGCTGTGGCTGAATGGATTGACACACATGTCGTATCTCAGAAGAAAGAAGAAAAAGTATTATGTTTCGACTCCGTTGTGAGAATATTAGATTTAAACTTCACGTGCGACATCGTGAGATGGTGAACACCTGATCGACGAGGCATCTGTTTCATACCATGAAATCAACACGGACATTACGAGCTCGCATTATGATCACTGTGATGTTGCGGAAAAAGTGAATAGATGGATATTATTTCCACGGTAACATAGACCGATTATTTCCCTTATGGCCAGATTCAATGCCTTTATTATTAGATGGAAAGCATGAAACACGCGAGATTCCCCGGACTCATTTCTTCGCCTTCTTCCTCCCCACCAGCACATTCACGCCGGCGTTCGCGACAACCTCCTGCTGCTGCTGCTGTTTGACATCCGCACCATTCACAGCGCCAGCAACGCCCTCACCTTCACCATCTCCAGCAGCCTTCCTCTTCTTCCTCACCAACCCCCCCAAATCATTCACCCCCCTCTCCCCACTCCCACCCACACTCCCACCCTCCCCCTCCCTCGTCCCAACAACTTCCAACCCCCACGCCCCATCTCTCAAACCCGCCATGCGCGAAACTTCCCTCACCCACTTGCCCGTCGAATGCGCCGCTTTGTCCGGCGAGGCGAAGTCCAGGTTCAGAAGCAGGGCCATGGCGCTGTCGTAGCCTTCGCGCGTGAGGAGGGGGCCGTCTGGGGAGGGGGAGGTGGGGGAAGAAGTGGGAGCGGTGGTGGAGGAGAGGGTGGAGGATGCGCTGCCTTTGAGTTTTGGCGGGCGGGTGGGGATGGGACCGGTGAGTTTTTTGCGGGGGCTGGGTTTGGGGTTTGGTTTTGATTTGCGAGGGCGCGTGGGTTGGGAGGTTGTGGAGGATTGGGAAGAGGATGTTGGTTGTGATTGCTGCTTGCTTGGTGAGGCTTCGCGTTCGAAATCGGAGGAGGAGGTTTGCGTGGTTTGGCTTTCGGTTGGGGGAGGGCGGACGAGCAGCCAGAGGAAGCCCACCACGCGGCCGGAGGAGCATTCCTGCCGGAACTCCATCGCTTCCCAGAAGCGTTCGAGGTCGTTGATGGATTTCCACCTTCCGCTTTTTTGTTTGGATGGGCTTGTGAGTGCGAGAGAGCCGGCGTCTTCGACTAGGCCGACTTCGTCGTCGAGATCTTGCATGAAGCGGGCTTTGGGGTCGTCTGGGAATCGTGGGAGGATGCATCGTGTTGGTGCTGTTTCGGGGAGACCGCGAGTGGCGGCAATTTCTGTGAGGGGGTTGCCAGGTGTCCAATGTTGGCTCTTTTCTTGGCTGTCGGGTTTGGATGGGAAGAAGGATTTGGTTTCTATTCCGTGATAGCCGGGGACGGTCATGTAACCTTGGACACCCAATTCTGATCCATCTGGAGTAGAGTCTTGAGGGGGAAACAAGGGATCAAGTACCCGCGCCCACCACCTGATGAGTTGTCGATCGTCCAGGACGTGTTTCTTGCCGTGGTCTGCAGACCCAGGGAAGAGGTATTGCGATTGCGCGCGAGCAAACAGGGAAATCACTAGTCTCGTTCCCGTAGACTTAGTCAATCGCCTCTGCTGCGTACTTGACCACCACATGAAGGTGGTGGCAATTGATTTGATCGGACTTGGTCGACGGTGTGGCAGGAAACCGGTGGAGTCGGCCTTGCTGACGAACATGGTGACCAATCCTTTTGACGAGTAGATCAAGACTTCCATTGCAAAGACGAGCATGTTGCCCTCTGACGCTGATCCAGTACCATCGTTTGTTTTTGGAACGCTGACGGTCAAAAAATGGCTAGCCAGCCTCGTCTTCTCTGGAGGCATTCCGGGACATGGTGAGAACAAAGGCTCGCTTGGCTTTGATGGCGTGTGAACATATCGAATGTGGCATTTGAAGTCCTTCGGCAAGAATGCGTCGAATGCATCTTTCAGTCGTTCGCAGTTGTTGCCCTTCACCACGAAGTTGCCGTCGAGCGCTGACATGGTGGAGATGCTTCCGCTGTCAGCTCTGGTGATCGGGCTCGATGCTGTGAATTGAATCAAGTCGACGAAGCGAGGCTTGATTGAGGAGTGATGAAGAACGGCCAGATATATGAATGAAGTTACAATCGATATGACCGGTTTACAATAATTATCTCGTCAATAGTATTCCACCTCCTGGCCAGCCTCACTTTCGGCGCGCCTCCTCCTCCCTGCATTTGACTTCTCGGGAATGCCAAGCCAGGCCGCCGCAAGGGAAAGCTGATGGGAGAGAACCTCAGACAGACCTCGCGACTGGCCGCCCGTCAGTAGATGAACCAGCAAATAAAGCAATAACACCTCACCTCACCACATCTCACCATGTCGACCCCTCGCGCTCCCTTCGTCTGCGCCTCCTGCGCCAGAACCCTCCGCCAAACCGCAAAGCCCGCCGCCGTCCGTTCCTTCAGCACAACCGTCGCAAAGAGCGCAGGCGCACCTTCACCAGACGAGCCGAGATGGAAGCAGACCCCTCCTGCCATGCAGATGCCTTTCCGCCTGCGACCCCAGCCCAATCAACCCGTGTGGAAAGTCAACGACAGAGTCGAGCTGGTGGATGATGCTTTCGACCACTTCGTCGGCCATGCTGGAGGGAAGGGGATGAGAGGTCGCGATGTGCTGCCCGAAGAAATAAAGGTAAGATGGATCAACACACGCAAAGAGCGTTTCTCAACTTGGAAAAGCCCAACAAAGCCACAATGCTAACCGCCTCCCTCAAAAAACAGTGGCAATCCCTAACCCACAAATCCTTCGACCACGGCCGCCGCCCCTTCAACGACAAACTCGCCTACCTTGGCAAACGCATCCTGGACCTTCAAGCATCTCTGCTCCTGCTCCAACAGCCCGTGGCGCCTCAACACCAGACATCACACGACGTCTACGTCTTCGCGCACCCCTCTCTCACCGGCGTCGAGAACCTCACCGCGCACGCAAAATCCGCCGCGCTGGACAAGAGGCGGTTAGCGCAGCTGGCTGTCAGCTACGGTCTGGACAAGGTCGTGAGGTGGAAGCCGAGGAAGAGCGACAGGCTCGAGTCGTCTGGTGTGGATGTCGTGCTCGCGCAGACGGTTTATGCGATTGTCGGCGCGGTCGCGCTGCAGAGGGGTGGGGATGTTGCGGTGCAGGTTGCGAAGGAGAGGGTGCTTGCGCCGCTTGGTTTGAAATAAGCGCGGGGACGGCGCGTGGTGTGTATTCTCAAGAATGGAGTGGTTGGCGCGAGGCTTCTTCAGGCGGCATGAGTGTTCCGCGAACTCCCGCCGGGGTGGATGTTGCGTCTGTTTCCATATAGGCTTAGCAGGGCTGCCTTGAGCAACGCAACAGACTTCGAAGGCCCCGAATCTTACAAGTGAGGATGAGCTTGTTCAAGATTGGACGACGAAGATGGCGTATGTGGTGTCATCAGAAGCACATGGAGGGAAATTTGCCAGAACGGCAAGCATTGTACGAGATAATATTGTAGATGTAGTATAGCAGCATTTCAAAAAGGACACATTCTGATACAACCATTTCGAGCTGCTTGAGAGGTCAAAGTCTTGCTATTTCGAGTGGCCTTTTTGTGCCGTTTCATGACATTGAAGCTATGGTATGGTATTTCTACACTCAGCCTACGCCTTTGGGGGTATCCTCTCATCGCAAACACCATCCAAGAAAAGCAAAGAAAGAAAGGAGGTGGAAAAAGTAATTCCCTCCCATGAAATATGAAAGACGATTCTCTCGCGAATCACTCAATCAACCAGCGCGCCCAAAATGAGACTCTGCACAACAAACTCATCCCCCACAACCTTAACCCTCCCCTGCATGCCCTGCACGCACAGCCGCGCGCCACTCTCATCCCTCTTGCGCTTCTTGCCCGCGCCCATAGCGCCTCTAGCACCGAAGAGGACTTTGGCCGCTTCGCTCACGTCGTCGTCGACGTACACCCACGCCCACTTATCCCTGTCTTCGCTCGCGGAAGAAGAAGCGAGGAGTCTCTTCGCCTCGGCCAGATCAGCGACGCGACGAACGCTGCCGGCGCCGAGAGCGAGGGTCAGGAAGGCGTAGGCTTTGCGCCGCTCCCATGTTCCCTTGCCTTTCTTGGGCGCGACGAGGAGGACGCCCGCGCCGGCTAGGAGGCGTTCGCGCGAGGCGACGGTGGAGGGGAGTTTGGCGGAGGTGGGGTCGTAGTGTTGGAGGGTGCGGGAGCGGACGGCGCCTCCTAGGTAGGAGGATTCGCCGGCAGGGAGGAGGTAGCGGGTCCAAGGGCGGGGGGATGTTGGGAGAGAAGGGTTGCGGGTGGGATCTAGGCTGTCGAGGATCCAGCGACCGGAGAGGGTAGGTAGGTCTAGGGCGAGAGCTTGCATGTATTTGGCTCGGCGGCTGTGTTTGTCGGCGATCAGGGCGATGAAACCGAGACTTTCGTGCTCGGGTTTGAGCTGGAGGATGCCTGATTCGATGTTGTTCTGGGTCGAAGCTCCTTTCTTCGCGGGTCGCTTGCTTGGGGTGGTTGGTTCGTCAAGCTGGGGTGTGACGAAAAGCTCGTCGAAGCCTTGCTCCAAGACTATGCCACCGTTGCGTCGAATGAGGCGGGCCACGTCGAATTTTTCGTTTTCGTTCGAGGCGTAGGAAATAGCGAAGGCCATGCCGTTGAAGATTCCGGCATTCGTTGGCTCGACAGATGTTGCCGCTGATTCTTCCCTCAGTTTCGAGGGCTCCCTGGCTACAGACTTGGTAGTCGAGGCTAGAATGCGGCGTGATCGAGGTGTATCCGAGTCATTGGATTTCAGCTCGGTTGAAGGTGTTGCAGCAACGTCGACAGCAACATCACCACCCGGTGGATGAAAACTGCGATCATTGAAATGAGAAATCATATTGTGAGTGAGCTTCACATTGGTGACCATGATCTCTTGCAGGTCGCCTTCGCCCTGCAGGGCAGCACCTTGCGCGGGCGTACTGTTCCGCTGGGTGACTTTCGCTTGCACGAACATGGTAACATGGTCGTGGATATCCACGCCATTGGCGCGATCCTCGTCGCTCTGTGGGGTTCTTCCAAAGGCTTTGACAATCCATGTCTTGCTGCGGAACCCTTCGTAATCGACCTTGACAGCATCGCCAATCTTGAATTCCAGAGAACGCACGTGGTGATCGTCAAGCGTAGTGACAGTGGTGTCATCGAATCGAATGCGATGGCTTTTCCCAT
>MSJI02000063.1:0-21944 GCA_001931905.2 Cladosporium sp. IMV 00045
AGATCGAGGTGCTCGAACGGTATGCGGCCAGGATCGCGGAGAGAATCCCTGAGGGTGCTATGGTCGTGGAGTTGGGCAGCGGGTGAGGCTGTCGTTTTCCTTCTTTGCATTCTTGATTTTTTGACAACCCTTGTTTTGTTTTTCCTGGCGACTCGATCACTGACCCCAAACAAAGCAACCTTCGCAAGGTAAAAGTCTTACTGGACGCCCTGGAGTCCGCGCGCAAGAATGTGTCTTATTTCGCCCTCGATCTCATGCAGTCGGAGCTGGAGCGGACCCTTGCCGCCGTGCCTGCAGGTACCTTCCAGCACGTGCGGTGCTTCGGTCTCCTGGGAACATACGACGACGGACTTGCATGGCTCAAGCGCAAGGAGAACATCCATCGACCCAAAGTCATCTGCTCTCTGGGCTCGAGCATCGGCAACTTCACTCGCGACGAAGCGAGCGACTTCCTCAAGCAATTCGCCGACATCCTTTCGCCATCCGACCGGCTCCTGATCGGCGTGGATGCCTGTCAGCAGCCGGAAAAAGTCTACCGGGCGTATAACGACTCCCAAGGCATCACGAACGAGTTCACTCTCAACGGCTTGAAGCACGCCAATAAGCTTCTCGGGCACGAAGCCTTCGCCCTGGCCGACTGGGAGGCGATTGGCCACTACGATGAGAAGGATGGCCGACACCAGGCTTTCGTCTCTCCGAGGCGAGATGTCAGCATTGATGGAGTGCATGTGCGTGCAGGCGAGATGGTCAGAATCGAGGAGAGCTACAAGTACAGCCCCGCGCAAGCTGATAAGCTGTGGCGAGCGTCCAACGTCATCGAAGGCGCGAGCTGGACGAACAGCAACGGTAGCTACAGTAAGTTTTCGATTTTGACGAAAGGAGCATAGAGAGGATTAAACAAGAGGAATCCAACAATACTGATTTATTATAGGGCTTCACATGCTAAGCAGACCGCCTGCCATGTTCCCTACCAACCCCAAAGAATACGCCGCACACCCTGTCCCAAGTGTCAACGAATGGAAGAATCTTTGGGCTGCATGGGACGTTGTGACGAGGCAGATGATCCCCGACGAAGAGTTGAACGAGAAGCCTATCAAGCTGCGAAACGCGTGCATTTTCTACCTCGGCCACATTCCGACCTTCTTGGACATGAAGATCGTCGAAGGTACGAAGTTGCCGCCAACGGACCCGGCTTATTATACTCAAATCTTTGAGCGAGGTATCGATCCGGACGTCGATAACCCAGAGCAAGTCCACGCCCACAGCGAAATCCCAGATGAATGGCCTCCCCTCGCGGAAATGCTGGACTATCAGGACCGCGTTCGCCAGAGGGTGCTGAGCCTGTACAAATCAGGCAGAGCTTTCGAACAGCCCTGGACCGGCCGCGTGATGTGGCTCGGGTTCGAGCACGAGGTCATGCACCTGGAGACTCTGCTTTACATGCTCTTGCAGAGCGACAAGACTCTGCCGCCTGCCGGAACGATCAAGCCGGACTTCGAGCAGCTTGCAGCTCAAGCCGACAAGGCCGCTGTCGAGAACGAGTGGTTTGATGTTCCGGCGCAGAAGATCACTCTCGGCATCGATGATCCTGACACCGCCGACGGGCCGCTTCGCCACTTTGGTTGGGATGTCGAGAAGCCTCCGCGTGAGGTGTCTGTCAAGGCCCTGAAAGCGAAGGGTAGGCCGATCACTAATGGAGAGTACGCTCGATACCTTCGCGACACTGGCATTGAGACTCTGCCCGCTTCTTGGGGATCTGACGCCCAGATCAACGGCACCAGCAATGGTGTCACGAATGGAGTATCAAGCGATGCCTCCGAACTTGCGACCTTCCTGCATGGAAAGTCCGTTCGTACGGTCTACGGATCCATCCCACTGAAGCACGCCCTTGACTGGCCCGTGTCTGCCTCCTACGACGAGCTTGCTGGTTGCGCTGCCTACATGGGCGGTCGCATTCCGACGATGGAAGAAGCCCGCAGCATCTACGCCTTCGCAGAGAACATCAGGAAGAAGGAATTGTCGCAGAAAATGAACAAGACGATTCCTGCCGTCAACGGGTGAGTGCAAACATGCTGACTAAAAGCTTACCTCAGTAAACGACCAATGAGCTCTTTCCGCTGACCGTTTGCAGTCATCTCGTGAACGACGGCGTCGAGGAGTCGCCAACATCCCGCTCTTCCCATAACGGATCCTCCAGCGCCGTAGCTGGTTTGGATCCAACCGAAGTCTTCGCGAACCTCGATGAGGCGAACGTAGGCTTCCAACACTGGCACCCCATGCCCGTCACTCAGGATGGTGGCAAGCTCGCTGGCCAGGGCGAGATGGGTGGCTTGTGGGAGTGGACCAGCTCGGTGCTGGAGAAACAGGACGGCTTTGAGCCGATGCAGCTCTATCCTGCATACAGTGGTATGTGTTCTCCAAAGCGACTGTTCGATCGCTTGATGTGCTAACATATCTTCAGCCGACTTCTACGACGACAAGCACAACATCGTGCTGGGAGGATCGTGGGCTACGCACCCGCGCATCGCTGGGCGCAAGACTTTGTGAGTCAACTTCGAACCGTCTTACGTGATGAGCATTCACTGACATTCTCGCAGCGTTAACTGGTACCAGCGCAACTACCCATACGTCTGGGCGGGCGCCAGACTGGTGACGGACGCATAGCGTCGCAGCGCAGAGGTCAGGGCAAATCTGGTCATCACGTGGTCAGCATGACCTGATGTCCTCAATGTCCTCAACCGCCGAACCACAGACGATCGATAGGTAATAGGTATATGACATATCACGGCCGACGCGTTTTCGATTGGATACTTCCCTCTTTCGTAATATTATAAGACTGTTTGTTTACCTGGGCTGGTCAGCAGTGTTTCTCCGGTCAGCAGTCTTTCGCTGGTCAGAGCGTGAGTAGCGATGTATAAAGAAATGCGCTGGTCCCTCCTGGTTCTCTTTACTGTTCTACAGATCCTCTCACATCCCATACACTTCTGCACTTTGCACTTTGCACTCTGCCAGACTTTCTGCTCACTGCACACTGCCATTCACGCTGCACACCACTCCAAGCTCTTAGCAAGCAAACGCAACTCATCACTTCCACACCACCATCACCACCACTACCACTACCATCCCTCCAAACCACCAACTCCACCACCGCAAAAATGCACTCCACCACTTCTGCTTCCGAGCGTACCATCACCATCCGCACTCAGCCGGGCACCAACGAACCCCTCAAGAAGTCAGCATCGATCAACCAGCAAGGCGTTTGTCTTAGTGTTGAAAGCATGCTGACCATGTTGAAGGCCGGTTACCCACGTCTTCGACGTGACTCCGGGAGTCGACGGGGATGTGCTCTACATCAAGCCGCCGACCACTTCGACCTCTGAGAGGTCAGCATTCATCGCTAAGGCAGTGTCTTGGTGTTGAAATGTGCTGACCGTTTTGAAGGCCGGTTGAGTTCAGCGTCTTCCTGTCTCCGGCACTCGCTGCGGATGTGATGTACATCAAGCCGATCACGAACTCGACCAGCGAGAAGCCGGCGGCCGACGAAGGCCTCAAGGGGTCAGCATCAATCATCAAGGCCATGTCTTGGTGTTGAAGTATGCTGACCATTTTGAAGGCCGAGTGCCAACGGTGTCGCTCCGACTCCAGTCTTCGCTTCAGATGGGGTCTCCAAGTCTTCCACCAAATCGACCACCAATGGGTTGATCCCGGGGGCCCTCAACGGTGGTGCCGCCGTATTCAAGATGCCCGCCGAAACCTCCCCCTGGACCAACAAAGGAGCCTTCCCAGGGGACTGGTCCATCTGTGAGACGCCGCTGTCTCAACAGTGGTGCACCAACTACCACTGCCTGGTCTTCGAAGAAGACGGCAAAACCGCCTACTGCCCGGTCTGCGCGCGCGACAACAAGGACCAAACCAAGCGCCACCGCAAGATCGCCAAGCTCGCTGGCAAGCTCACCGGTCCTCTTGACTACGACTTCCCCGACTTCGACGTCAAGGGCGCCAACCGCGTCGTCCGCGCCGCTGAGCACGCCTCAACCATCAGCGCCGCGCAGGTCGCTCGCATCCGCCAGATCTTGCACCCCGGCGAGCCCACCGACGAGAAGTTCGAGCGCGCTCTCTTCCTCTGGAACAAGAACGCAGGCAGCCACTTCGCCTGTCCCCCGCTCAAAGACACCTCCAGCCAGGCAAAGCACCGTGCCATCATCCAGCAGTGCGCCGACTTTGGCGGGCCGCTGATGACCGGCCACGAGATGATGCGCGTCTTGCAGGCGCTCAGAGTCCCCTCCGCCACAGAGGCGAGCAGACGCGAGGCAAAGCTCCTGGCCAAATTCCAGGGGAAGATCGCCCAGGACTTCATCCTCGTCCATAGCGAGCTCCAGCGCGCCATGGAGCGCAAGGTCGACTTTTGGTACTGGGCAAATCCCCTCGCTTACAACCTTCTGGTTGCGAACGGGCACGTCTGGAACTGGGAGAATGGCGATGATTTTGCTCCTATCGCCGTCCAGGATGAGGACCCGGTCGGAGATGCTACCAGCGTCCAGGACGAGACCGTCAAGCACGAGGTCAACGTTGCTGTCGACAACAAGAACGCGGACAAACTCCAGGTTCAACCCAGCGTCTCGTCCAGCTCCAAGGCCTCTTCCGCGTGCATCTGCTGCGGCTCCTCAATCGTCTCGGGGTCCGACTCCAGCACGCCTCCCAGCTCCAAGGGAGGCCCCGTGAGCGAGACACTTGCCGACAAAGAAGAGGCAGCCAAAATCTCGCCGCCAAAGGCTAGCGTTGAGAGCGTCAAGTCCGACTCCGCCGCCTCCTCTCCTCGTATGCCATTCCTCTTCCTAGGCAGCTCCCGCGACTCGGCTTCCCGCACCAGCACGCAATCAAACGACAAGAAGCCCGCCGATCAGAAGCTCGCCAACAAGCCGAAGCCAGCAAACCTCTCGCAGCCGACGGCCAAGCCAGCCAACACGACCACGCTGAATTTCTCGTCCAACGGCGGTCTCGATCACCTCAAAGGCCCAGCCGTCCAACAGAAGTTCGCTGCTTGCAACTCCACCTACCAGACCGACTTCCCGGCTCTGCCACAAGCTTCCACCGCGCCAGTTCGCGAGACGCCTGCTAAGCGCAACGTGGCCTACGAGACCAACTTCCCGACTTTGTCGCAAGCTTCCACTGCGCCAGTTCGCAAGATGCCTGTCAAGAAGCGCAACTGCGCATACCAGGACAGCGCGGCGTACCAGAACGACTTCCCAGCTCTGGGGCAGGTTTCTTCGCTGAGGAAGTGATTCTGGGCTTCGAGTCAGTTTGGGGGGTGGATAACTTTTCGTGCATGCGAGAGGATGTCCGTTGAAATTGGATTGAGGGGATGATCAAGGTGCTCTTTTGTTTTTCTTTTGTCATCGATCCGATTGTTCGGGATTCTCTGGTTGGACATGGTATCAGTGGAGGATTAACACTCTCTTTTATCAGTCAGTATGTAGAATTGTATGAAAGTGGTCTACCCCTTCAGTCTAGACTTTGGCAATGTAGTCGATTATGCTGTGTCAAAAATTACTTTGTTGAATCATACTGTGTCGAATTATGCTGTGTCGAATCATACTATGTCGATACTGTGTCGAGCTACACCGTGTCGAATCATACCGTGTCAACCTGAGAATACATATGCCATAATACACAATTATTTATTAGACTGAAATAGTGCGTTGAATGTGTATTTGGCAACTGTTCACTTCACTTCACAGGCGTCCTGCCAGATTGGGCACTGATGGCTCGTGCGCTGGTGGCAAAGTTTCAGCGGCTTATCGATTAGCGCTGGCGGGGGCGATTTGATGATTTCGCAGCAAGAAGTTCGAAGTGGCGCTTCGTCATATTTGACCAGGGACTTTTCTGAGTTCGCTGCCGACCATACCACACTCTACACTCACCACACACAACTCCGTGATATTATACGACCAGCCGGGCGGTCAAAGTCTGGAATCTACATCTCGCCGGTCTCTACTCTCCTTCAATACTGAAAACTCCTTACAACCCGCCCAACATGTCGATGGACATCGACTCAGTCCACCTCGACACTGTCGGCAGACAGCAGACTGCTGCCACCGTTCTCTGTTACAACTGTGGTGCTCCGATCGATGGCACCCAGCCTGGTGGCACTCTGTGTCCTGATTGTCTGAAACTCACTGTCGACATCACCGCCGGCATCGACAAGGAAGGTGTTCTTCACCAGTGCAGAGACTGCGACAGATGGTTTGGCCCGCCCGCACAGTGGTTCGTAGCAGACCGCGAGTCTCGCGAACTGCTCGCACTATGCTTGCGTAAACTGCGCGGACTCAACAAGACCCGAATTATCGACGCCTCATTCATCTGGACCGAGCCCCACTCGAGAAGAATCAAGTTGAAGGTCACGGTACAGCAAGAGGCGATGGAGAGCACGGTTTTGCAACAGACTTTCGACGTTGAATTTGTTCAGCACTCAAAGCAGTGCCCCGATTGCGCAAAGTCATACACACACAACACCTGGCGCGCTGCCGTGCAAGTGCGACAAAAGGTCCCCCACAAGAGGACGTTCTTGTACTTGGAGCAGGTCATGTTGAAGCAGGGAGCGCACAACCAGTGCATCAACATCAAGGAGGTGAAGAACGGTATCGACTTTTTCTTTGCCGAGGTCAACTCGGCGCAGAAGTTTGTTGACTTCATGACACACGTTGCGCCGGTGAAGACGAAGAAGAGCGAGGAGCTGATTTCCCTCGACACCCACACATCGAAGAGTTCGTACAAGCACACATTCTCTTGCGAGCTTGTACCAATTTGTAAGGATGATCTTGTTGCTCTTCCCCTCAAGACCGCCAAGTCTATCGGCAATATCCCGCCTCTTGTCCTCTGCCACCGTGTTGGTGTTTGCGTGTACTTCATCGACCCCAACAGTATGCAAACTGCCGACCTCAGCAGTCAAATTTACTGGAGAGCACCCTTCACGCCGATTGCAGACGTGACCAACCTGGTTGAGTTCATCATCCTGGACATCGAGCCCTTGGGTCCTCCTCAGGGCCGCTTTGTCCTTGCGAACGCTACCGTCGCCCGTGCTTCCGACATGGGCGTCAACGACACCACATATAACATCCGCACACACCTTGGCAACATCCTCAACGTCGGCGACAGTGCCATGGGCTACCACTTGACCGGCACGCAATTCAACAACGACAACTTCGAAGCCATCGCCGACTCAAAACAATACGGCACCTCGATCCCCGACGTGATCCTCGTTAAGAAGCACTACCAGTCTCGCAAGAAGAACAAGGTGCGCAACTGGAAGTTGAAGCGCATGGGCTTGCACGACAACGACGAGATGAAGCCGCGCAAGCAGGACGTCGACCGCGACGCCATCGACTACGAGCAATTCTTGCAAGATCTCGAGCAAGATCCTGAGCTGCGACAGACCGCCAACTTGTACCGCCAGGAGCAGCAGGCGAAGGAGGCCAATGATATGGACACTGATGATGAGGATGATGATGATGAAGGCTTGCAAATACCCATGGACCAGCTTATTGATGAGATGGAGGAGATGGGCATGCATGATAACTGATCATGTCGGTAATTATTCGTAGGATGGCAAATCCGTCAAAATTTCAGAGATCTTATCACGTTTCAAATCTAGAGTGTCCTATGTCAATGTGACCATGTTATGTTGTGTTCTCTGTCTATATGTCGCACAGTCTCTCATGTCATGGTCCAAGCGTCTTTGGCAGACCTCACCCCAATCCACAACCTCTCCCTCTACTACCATACCACCACATTTTGCAATGCGCCATAACGGATGTTTCGACCAACTGGCAACTTATCGCAGGCCATCGCGGTCACGAGCGATCTGTTGAAATCGCAATTACCGCAAAAATGGTTCGGCAAGCATACGGACTTGCACATTGGTGCGTTTACAACCCGCCGCGAAGATCATATTACCGTCTTAATTCTAACACTTTCAAGGCCTCGCCATCAGCGGCGGGGTTGACTCAATGGCCCTCGCCACTCTATGCAGTCGACTGCGCAAAGAGGACAGAAACCGCGCGCCGACTTTCACCGGTTTCATCGTCGACCACGGCTTGAGAGTTGGGAGTCGAGAGGAGGCTTTGCTGGTGGCGAAGTACCTTCAAGACATGGGTATGTCGCATCAAGCAATCATTTACGATCCATGCAATTCCAACAGACCAAACAGACATGCCGTCCCAAATTTTCACTCTGGATTGGAAATCGCACGGCGACCCAGCTTCCCTCGCCAACCCGGAAACCCTCGCGCGCCGGTTGAGATACCGCGCCTTAGGCCAAGCCTGCCGCGACAGGGGCATACCCAGCCTGCTCTTCGCGCACCACGCCGACGACCAAGCCGAGACGACCCTCATACGTCTGGCGAACAAGTACCTCGGCCGCGGCCTGGCGGGCATGCAGCGCGAAGCGCACATACCGGAGTGCGAGGCAATATGGGGCGTCGACCAGTCCGGCATGCCGAGAGCGCTCTCGAGTCCCGTCGAGGAATCGATGCTGGTTGAGAGCGGTGGTGTGAACGTCCTGCGGCCGCTACTGGGCTTCACCAAGGCTATATTGGTCGCTACGTGCGAGGAGGCCGGCGCAAAGTGGGTCGAAGATCATACTAACAAGGACCCTTCGCTCACGCTGCGCAATACCGTGCGGCAGCTCCACGAGGGCGATCGCTTGCCCAAAGCCCTGCAGCGCCCGAATCTGTGCGCTATAGCTTCTCGCACGCGCGAGCGCATGACCGAGCGGAAAGGGGAAGCACGCCGCTTCTTCGAACGTCTGGACATTCTGCTGGATCCTCGCTCAGGTAGCGCGATCTGCAAAATCCCCGACGAAGTGGTCGAAGAAGTCAACAGCTCACCGGAAAGCGAGCACATCAAAGTCCTGCTTCTACGCATGTTGCTCCTCCTCGTCGCGCCCACAAGACAAATGGACCTCTCCACACTCGAAAGGGCAGCGCGCCATTTCCTGCCTAGAGAGGGAACGAACTCGCCTCCTACAATCGCTTGCTCCGGAGCTGCCATACAGCGCTTGAAGAAGCCAGCTATGAAGTACACCGAGAAGCTGCCTCAAGACCGTCTGACGAAGTACGAAATCCGCCGCACCGCTCCGATCAAAGCCGCCAAAAAGCCCTGGCCGAGGCTTGAATGGGACATACGACCAACAGATCTCGACAGTCCTTCAGAATGGAATGAATGGCAGCTCTGGGACGAACGGTACTGGATCCGCATCCGCTCCACCGGCCACCACATGACCGCCAAGCGAGTCGTTGTCCGATTCCTGACGGACGAGGACATCTCCCAGCTCTACGAGGAGCTACGAGAAGACAAACGACAAAGCAAAGAGCTTCGCGAGCATTTGGCGGTAATGAAAGGCCACATCCGCAACACGTTACCCGTCATCGAGCTAGTTCACATTCCGGAGGATGGCACTGGCGCGCCGAGGCCTGAGATCGTAGCCCTGCCGTCCATCTCTTGGTGCAAGGATGCGAGTGTCTCCCGAGCAGACTCAGATGATGCAACGAATGCGCCAGAAGGTTCGGAGCGCACTGGCTTCTACTACGAGATCAGATACAAGCATGTCGACGACTCGCTCACCCGACCTGTCGCATCCGAGAAGAACGTGTGATGCGACAACAAAGAATGGAAAATGAAAGAGAAAAATGAAAAAAAAGAGAAAAAGAGCTCACAATCGAAAAAACGTCTAAACATTCCTTGGGTATCTGTACTAAGAGAGAGATATCAACTATACATCGTTCCGCCACGCCGTTTGTTCACCTCCTCTTCCCACCGCGAGTCGGACTCGCTTCGAGCAGATCCTGCAGCAACTCGCGGGCTTTCCTCTCCCGCTGGTCGAATTTGCTGTTGTATATTACTGGTAAAATTCGCAAAGAGTCTGGCAAGAAGCGAGGTATGTTAGCTCTGAACATTTCGACGGCCAAGAAAAACAGCAAGACGCTGCCAGGGGAACCAAAAGAAAGAAAAGGAAAAGGAAAACTCACTAGCATGCCCCTCCGCAAACTCCAACCCCGCGGCCCCCTTCCTCCTCGCCTCCCCCACCGCCACCTCAAGCAGCGCACTCCCCACGCCCTTCCCGCGATACTTCAACCGCACCGTCCAAGCCCTTATCTCCCCTCTCCAAGCCCTCTTCCTCTTCGCCCTCCCACTCCCCGTCTCGCCACTCACCCACTCCACCAAACAAACCCCAATAACCTCCTCCCCAAACCGCGTGACAAGCACATCCCCTCCCTCCGCCCAGTCCCAACCCACCCCTTCCGCGGCGCGCAGGTAGCCCTGCGTCAGGAAGCGGCAGAGGATGAGCCAGGCGGTGAGCAAGCCGAAGGTGGAAGTGAGCACGAGCGTCCAGTCGTGTTTGAGGCTGTGGATCCAGCGCGCGAAGAGGCTGAGGATTCCCGCGAGCAGGGCCAGGTTGAGCGGGTGGGATACCAGGGCGAAGTTGGCGGTTTGGCGCTGTTGCGCTATGCTGTCGGCTATGAGGCGGAGGGCGGCGGTTTTTTCGGCGGGGGAGGAAGTGAGGTAGGAGTGCAGTTCAGGGATGTTGGCGAGGGGGTCTTCGACATGTGCTGGGGGTTCGGGGTCGGCTGGTTCGGCGGGGAAGGAGAGCGGGGAGGGCGGGGGGAGAGAGCTGAGGGAGCCGCGCATGCTGGGTGGTGTGGACATGGGGCTGGAGGGTGGGGAGGCGTGGAGGCGGAGGTTGGTTCGGAGGGAGGCGAAGAAGGCTGTTTTTCGTTGAATAAGAGTTGGTTAGTTTGGAACAGTTTGCTTGGGAGATAAATTGGATATTGTGCTTTTGCTACCCGAATGATTTGGAGCCGCGGCGATTGACGATTGTCTTTGCTGTTTGAAACACAAGAAAATGATCACGATAGGGAAAACATAAGAAAGAACATACCAGCACTCGTCTTAAACCCCGGAATGCGATCTCCAACAACGATATGGCCTCGATGCAGTTCACCAACTCTCTGCTTCTGCAATCTCGCTCTCGTAGCGTCCTCTCTCCCCGTCAATCTCAACGGCGTAATAGCAGCAGCAGGGAGGAGAAGTTGAGTCGTAGAAGTCGCGGAAGAAGAAGAAGTCGAAGAAGATTTCACATGATTGCTGCTGCTCCCCGAATAATAACAGGAGGAAGATGACCGTCCTCCACCACCAGAAGAAGCGTATCCGAGATATCCGCCCGCGGCAATTTGCGAGATCTCAAAGAGACTTTTGGGCGTGAAGCCTGCGCCGCTGCTGCTGTTGCTGGAGGCAGATGATGCCGTGGAAACGTGACGGTGATGGTGGTGGTGATTGGGTTGTTGGTGGGCGGCGCGCGCCATGGCCACCGACGATGGTGGAGGCGGGGCTTGAGCCGCAGTGGCAGCAGCAGCAGTGACAGAAGCAAAAATCATGCATGCTTCAACCGAGACTCTAGATCAGATCCCGGCATGCTCTAAGGCTGAAAGGGACCGAGAGGTGATGGGAGGAGGAGGATGAGATATGAGAATTATATATTATATCGTTCGACCTCTAAGAAACGGTAGAAACGTAGTGGAGTGAAACTGGGGGAAGGGAAAATGAGAACGATTTCAACGCACGCGCCAGGGAACGGGTTCCCTTTATCGTTACCAGAAGAAAAGGTCATGAAGGATCAGCTTGGCGAACTATTGGAGCAGAAGAAAGCAACGGGTGTGCTAACGACGGCGAGAAGGGCAAGCAAGCAATCACGTAGCTCTATTCGCAGGAGCTATCCTCTATGCTGGTAGCAGGGCAAAGAAAAAATAAGACCAAGAGCACCAGAAGACTCGTCATTTTTCGGAGGCGTCTAGGGCGCCCGACGGTCTGGTAGGCTTGCGTGCAGTGGTTGCAATTCTCATGGCGGTTGGCGAGATTTCTTCCCTCTGGCTTGCGCTTAGCTGCTCTAGCTCGCTGCGTGGTTATCGGTGCGATGCAGACAGCGTTAATAGGCGAGCCGTAGCGTGAGATTGATGGCGCCGCATGTTATTTCGCTATGGACTTCGTTGCCGCCGCAGACATGTTGCGCCGCAGAACTGCTTTAGCTATGCTGCAGGGGTGGATGGGTGGAGTCGGGGAGAGCAAAGTACTTGCTGCTTGCTGGTTGGGAGGTGATGGGTGAGCTTTGCTTGGTTAGAGAGAATATCATTACCTATAGAGCGGGCAAATTGATTGGTGCCCGGTCGGCCGTTTTCATTGACAGGTCATTAGATACAACGGTAGTTGATCGGTGGAGCTTAGCTCAAGGGCCAAAACGTTGATCGTTAAGAAAGTCGTAATCATATTAGTCCAAACACGATTATCGATACCCCTAAGAATGAATGAGGGACAGTTCAGACAAGAAGATAGAGAATCAAACGTCCCAAGGAACAACAGACCTGCAGCTTGCACCACCACCTTATCGTTTGCTCACTCACTTTCTTATCTTAACAAACCACCACCATCATCACTCCCAGCAGCACACCTGCACCTCTGCGGCGTCCCACCAGAGCTCCCTTCTCGCCGCGAGATAACGCAGGTCAAGAGGCAACCAACCCAGGAGCGAAGCCACCAACACACGCCTCACACACATCGCCCAGTTCTCTCTCGAGAAGACCTGACATGACCACCAAGAAACAGGGCAACCACCCGTGAAACAACCATCCCACGCAGCAAGATAGCGTTGCGTTTTGTACCACCTAGCTATCAGTCAGTAACAGCATGCTTGAAGCAAACCTCCATCCCACTATGCATAAGACAGCAGCTCAACTACATGTACGTACCGGCCTACAGAAAGTGAGGACATACATACATAAATGGTGAAACACCCATCCAACCCTCTCCCTCGGCCCATCGTCCGCGTCAAAAGACAACGCGCGGCGATGTACCGAATCCCACGTACCGACATGTCACGCATGCAGGTATGCGTCACAACCGTGGGACAGTGGGAGAGGGAGAGAGCTTTATCTCGCAGAGCTTGTAGCTTCTTACAGCTTGCTTGCCCTTGTAGCTTCTACTGCTGCGGTTGATGAAACAGGTGATCTGCAGCGCAGCTACACGTAGGCTTGTGCCGAGAGAAGCGAGAAAAAGGATGTCGAACAATCGTGGATCACATCACTACCTTACACTCGTCCGTGTCACGAGGTTTAGAGAGAGCTGGCCTACTGTATACAAGGTAGAATTGACTGTAGGTCAAGTATTGTATGAGAAGATCCGTCGCCCTCAGTCATCTCGAGATCTCTGTTGGCCATAAGATGTGAAAAGTCTTGTTTTCTCCCTCTTAGACCTATGGATGCATGTCTTTCCTGTACAGACCAAGAAAAAGAAGAGTTTTGACAGAGAAGAAGAGGAGCAGAATATCCGATATCCATATAGCACACACACACACACACACACACACACCTCGCTAATATATACACATGACCCGCCGCCCAACAAAAAAAAAAGAGATTAAGAAAAGTGTTAATCAACAAAAGAGAATCAAACAAAAAAAAAACCCCTAAAGGAACAAAAAAAGAAAAGAGGGAAAGTCATCATAAATCATCATCAAGGTTGATCTCGGCCTCGTTCTTCACCCCGCCAGCATCACCTTCACCATCTTGAGTAGCAGCAGGTTTCGGCCTATTCCCACCCTCAGGCCCAGCGCTGGCGGCGACGAAACCCACCGGAGCGCGCGCCTGCCTCTCCAGCGCGGCCATGGCGTCCGCCTTGTCCGGGTCGACATCCGAAGCGGTCTCGCCGTCGGCGCCGGCGTTGAGGTTTTCTGCGGCCTGTTGGCGCGAGAGGGCTTGGGAGGCGATGAAATTGACGTCGGTGCTGAGAAGTGTGTTAGCATGCACTGCGATGGTAAAGAAGGGTGGAAGGGTGGAAGGAGAACATACTTGAACTGCGCCTGCACGCTCCTCTTGATCCGCAGCATCTCCTTGAACGTATCCTCGTTCCCGTGCTGGACCTCGAACTGCTCCCATTTCTTCCAGAAAGCGGCGTCGACGCGGGGGTCGCAGAATTGGCTGGCGTGTCCGTAGATCGCCCTCGCGCGGTCGATTTCTCCCAGCCGGCGCTCCATCTCGGCGAACTTGACGCACATGCCCGCGGCTTCTTTGTCGGGCAGGGCGGCGACGGCGCGCTCGTAGATGGGCCGCGTGGAAGTGAGGCCGAAGTTGGACGCGGACTTGGTGATGTAGAATTCGAACATGGAGGCCTTGTCCTCGTCGGCGACGGCGCGCGTGGCCCGCTCGTAGATTCGCATGGCGTGGCGCGCGAGCCCGCGCTCTTCTTCCAGCGCGCCGTACATGAGGTAAATGGTTTTGGCGAATTTGGGCGGGCAGTCTTCGACGGATTGCTCGAAGAGGTCGCGCAGGCGTTCGATGCCGATTTTGCGGTCGACGGCTTTGGTGAGGTAGAGGTTCCAGAGTTCGAAGGCGACGGGGTAGGAGAAGAGGTCGAGGCCGCGCTCGTAGATCTTGAAGCTCTCTTCGAAGTACCCGTTTTCTTCGAGCAGGTTGGCGTAGTTGACGACTGTTTGGGGGGTGGCAATGCGGAGTTCGAAAATGCGTTCGTAGACCTTCTTCGTCTCTTCCAAAGTGGATACTGACTCGACCAGATCGACGTAGAAAGACCAGAGTTTCCAGCTCTTGTGCACTCGCTGCTGAGGGCTCAACATCTCATCGAAGTAATCCACATTGCTGCGCTTGGGTGCCTTTGTTGCAGTTGCCATGATGTTCACTGCCTGGTCGAAATTCTCATTCCGCAGCTCCATCTCCGCCCATTCCGTCCACATCTCTGCCAGCTCCGACACCGACTTGAAAGGCACCTTGACAGCCTTCTCCATGATAACGCGAGCGTTACGCAGGTCTCCGCCTGATTCGTAAAATTTGGCGTAGCTTGTCCAGAGCTCGTGTAGTTGGCCGACGGCCTTCTTCGGTCCAATCGCAGCGATTGCGTCTGCGTATGTCTGAACCACCATCTGTTTATTCTCTCCCCACAAAGCAACGCGCTTTTGCCATTCGTTGACGTTGTGAGGGTTTTGCCGGAGTAATACATCGTTGACAAGGAACGGTCGTCGATCCATCAATTGCTCAAAGCGCATCATGCGGATGTCCAGATCCAGATCGGCGTCGACGTCGGTCTTGTTCTTCTGTTGCCTCATAGCAGAGTCTTCCAGCTTGATCGAGATCAAAGCCTCCTCGGCCTCCGAGTATGTATCAAAAACGATTGAAAAGTCGCGCACAGTCATGACCGTAGTAACACCCTCTTCGAAGATGTCCCGCGCTCTTTCATAAGCACCAAGATTGATATAGTATCGTGCAAGTCCAACCCAGAGAATTCCTCGTTGATCTGGGAATCGTTGCAGACCCGACCGGATGATCGTCTCCACCGACATTGCAGAGCCACTCTTCAAGGGCAGAGGATTGGGAATCGCCTTTGCATGATCGATGAGCACCTCTAGCATTTCCGTCCAGTGCTGGAACGGTCCCTTGGCCTCCTTCGACTTGAACCGCGGGTTGTTCAAAATGTCCATGTAGCGCTGCACGGCCTCCGTGTACTTCCCTTCCTGAACCAGCAAGTCGATGTAATCCTCCACATGCTCCGGGTGGAGTTGTATGTACCTCCTCCAGATCTTGACCGCCGTCTCTCCACTGGCAGAGTTCGCAAAAGGACGATAAAGAGCCCAGATGCGGTTATGCTGCGTGATCGGCAGCGCTCTCAAAGCGCGATCGAACGTCCTCCGAGTGAAAGTGACCAGCGGCTGCTTGCAGAGGAACGCAAGGTACATCTCCCAGATTTTCGGCATCTTGTTGAGCAAGACCAAGGCGCGCTCGAACAGCGCATTGACTTTCTGAAACTCCGTCTTGTGCTTCACCGGATTCCTACCCTTCAAGTGGCCCTCGCGCAGCTCCAGGTACATCTTCCACAGCTTGTAGCTCCTCGGCAGGGCTCTGCAAGCGCGCTCCAGCACGAAGGACTGCTCCAGCAGCGTGCCGTACTGGCGCTTGAAATTCGCATAGTCCAGCCAGGGCCGCGTCGAGCCCGGGTTGCGCAGGATGTCCTGCTCGTAGATCTCGTCGTTTTGCGCGATCAGGAAGAGCTGCGGCTCCTGCGGCGGCGGCGGCGCGAGTTTGTCGGGCATGATCATGGCGGTCGTCGTCCCGGACAGCGGCGAGGTCGCCGCGGAATCCCTCTTGGATGGCTTCGATTTGCCCAGCGTCACGATGAATGGTGGTGTCAGGTTTCGCAGGAGCTCGCCGGGCATAGTCGGCGCGGGTCAGAGGGAGGGCGCCGGATCCAATCCTGGGCGACGGGTGGATAGAGAATGAGAGTTGAGAGCGAGCCAGCTGCTGGCGCGTGAAGACGTGGGAGAGCTGGTTGGAGAAAGTTTGGCGACTGGCAGCTTGCTTGCCGGGAAGGTGCTGCCGAGTTGAGCTTGCTTGGGCTGTTGGAAGTTGACGTCGGCTCTCGTATGGACGTACATAGATCACTACTTCTGTGCACCTTCAATCAACAATACTACTACAATACCTTGAATTACATTGCTCTCCCTGCCTGCACAGAAGGCCTCTCAGTATACCAAAGACTACTAACTCTGGAACACCAAGTACAATAGCCCAACATGTCGGGCAAGGTACAACCCTCCAACCAAACATCCACCACCCAAGATCCTCCACTAACACCCCCTCCTCACCTCAGGACCGCGAGCCCGTATTCCCCACGCGCCAATCCCTGGGCATAATGAAATCGAAGCTCAAAGGCGCACAAGTCGGGCACGACCTGCTCAAGCGCAAATCCGAAGCGCTCACCAAGCGCTTCCGCGAAATCACCAAGCGCATCGACGAAGCGAAGCGCAAGATGGGGCGCGTCATGCAGATCGCGGCCTTCTCGCTCGCCGAAGTCACCTACGCCGTCGGCAACAACACGATCGGCTACCAGATCACGGAGAGCGTGCGGCAGGCCAAGTTTCGCGTGCGCACCAAGCAGGAGAACGTCAGCGGTGTGTTTCTGCCGCAGTTCGAGAGCTTCCAGACCGAGGGCGGGAGTGATTTCCAGATGACGGGGTTGGGCAAGGGAGGGCAGCAGGTCGCGAGGTGTAGGGAGACGTATACGCGGGCGGTGGAGACGTTGGTCGAGTTGGCGAGTTTGCAGACGGCGTTTGTGATTTTGGATGAGGTTATTAAGGTTGTGAACAGGAGAGTTAATGCCATGTGAGTACTTTTGATCCAGGGGGGATTGGTTTTTCAGGAGAATACTGACAACCCTCGCAGCGAGCACGTCATCATCCCCCGCACGGAGAACACGATCAAGTACATCAACAGCGAGCTGGACGAGCTGGACCGCGAAGAGTTCTTCCGTCTGAAGAAGGTCAAGGGTGTGAAGGAGAAGGCGCAGGCGGCGGAAGAGGCGGAGCGGAGGAAGAAGATCGAAGAGAGCAAGCGTGGAGGAGACAGCGATAAGGAGAATGGAAAGGCGAATGCGGCGCCTCAGGAGGAGACTAAGAATGTGCTGGGCGACGAGGGTGATGAGGATTTGATCTTTTAAGAAGCGTGCATATTGTTTTTACTTGTATGTTGTGGAAAGCGTTGATTTTCTTTGGGATACTTTCACATGCCAGATTGAATAGACGTCGAAGACTCGTTCGGGCATTGGACAACAGCAACATGAGACGGTCAACTTTGCATACGATCACTACTGGTCATGCAAGGGTTGAAGTTGAGGTCCAATCGACTGCGCTTTCGCGTCAACAGCACAGAACACTTCAGCAGTCCGGTCAGCCATTCAAATCTGCTCACATTTGACTCGACCACAGCAAAATCCAACCATATCAGACAAACAAAAGTCATACTGTCATTTCAATCCACTACCATCTCCCAACCTCCCTCACTCAAACCCAATGCCAAAACCAGAGAACCCATTTCACAAACCGCAATGCATATACACACAAAGCAACAACCCTTCCACCCCTCCCTCCCCAGTCATATCGCATCAAATCATACGTGCGGCAATCTACTGTCCAGCAGGCTTGCTTGCAGCAGAAGCCTGGTTCGAAGCCTCCGCCTCAGCCGCCAGCTGCTTCTCGGTCTTCTCGTTGCCGTGCGAGATGAGGCGGTTGAGGAAGCTGTTCGGGCGGCCCTGGGAGTGGCCCTCGGCTTCGGCGCGCTCGATCTCGCGGTGCAGGTAGCCGGTGGTTTCCTCGTCGACGTCGTCGTGGTCGTTGTTGTCCAGGTCGACTGTTGCGCGGGTGGTTGGTTAGTGGGTTGCATGACGTTGTTGTGATGGCAGCTCGGAGCGGGTGTGGGGAGGTGAGAGGTGGCTTTCTTCAATGGTTTGGTGCGGTTTGGGTGCGTGTATGGGATGGGGAGGGGGACATACCGTTTTTGTCGTGCATTGAGAGCTTGCGCTTGATCTTGTCTCTGATGTTGGACATGTTTGCGGTGTGTGAGAGGTTTGAGATGTTTTTGAGGTGGAGGTGTATGTGGAAGGTGGTGGTAGAGTTGGGGGTTGAAGCGGGGTTGATCAAAGGCCGATCAGAGGTGGTGTATTTGTGTGAATGTTGTTGATTGACTTGCTCCAACGTCAGGCCGGCTGATGTAGTCAGGTGGAGGAGTAGTCGAGGATGATGAGGGAGAAGGGGAAAGGGAGACGCTTCAAGACGGCGTGTGGAAAGAAGAAAGGCGTGGTCTCGCCCGGTGGGTGGCGAGTTGCAGGGTCATGGTGGCCACGTACCTGCCGACGTGATTCTACTTTCACAGCGCTCGATGCTCAGCTATGCTGCCTTCTGCACCAGCCGTGGCTCCGCCTAGACTTCTGCCGGGCGGGGCGGGCTGCCGTTCCTATGCTGCGCGTATGTGTTATAATTGCTTCTGGCGCTGCCGGCCAAGAATGGAGAAGATCGGGGTCTTGGAAGGGTCATTTGTGCATGGCAGATGCTCCACCGATTCGCATTTGCTAAGCCATGATTCTCGCTACCGTCCTCTTCCGACTTCCATGTGTTTGGTGCAAAGCCGTACTTCAGCCTTCTTGAGAGACTTTGTTTCCCGGTGGTGCCGGCGTCTCGGGCTAGTAGTGGCAAGGTGGGGGTTTGACTGTTGATAGACAAAAGTCCACCTGCCAAATCCACAGCCCTGCGAGCGTTGTCATCAGCCAAACCACCACGCGACGCGCCAGTCGCCGGCCCAAACTTTCGTACCACGGAGAGGCTTTCTATGGTAACAATCAATACCCAGGTACATACAAGCACCATCACACCTCTTCTCAGCCCTATCAAGTCATGCAGTGAAGTCGTCTGGTCTGCACCCGATCGCACCTGCATCAACTGCCATGCTCACCACTTGACTCTGGGGAAGCATTCGCGCCAACACAAGCCCTTCCTTGATCATTGGACCAGCGGCGAAACATGCTCCACGAGGTTCTGCTGGCCTTATCCGGGCACCCATCACCTCTGTTCAATAAGAACAACGCTTCTACAACGGACCTTCAGTACGGTGGCGTCTCATTAATATCACCATCTGAAAAGGCACTGCTGGAAACCATCGGTCAGCTCGCCGAGCTCCACCGCCGCCTGCGAAATCAACTAGACGACATTGCCTCTTCACACCATTCCACAATATGCCGCGCAACTGCCAATTCTCTTCGCCAAACTCATCTTGCTCGCTTTCAGCAGAAGATTCTTGACGTCGAGGGCAGAATTCTGACCAAAGATGCGAGCATCGTGGGCGCTTACGATATTGTCCCACTCGCCTCTGTCGTAGGGGAGTTCGACGATTGGCACAGGCGAATGGGATGGTATCGGGACGTGGTCGGCTTCATGGGACCCGACGCGAGTTCAAATCAGGCTGACGAATGTTCTGGAGGTGCCTTGATCGACAGGCTGCGGACGGAAGTTCAAACTGGATTTCCTGAGATCGAGGCAGTTGCTACGGAGCTGCTTAAAGTGGCAGAGACCGCATGGCTCCGTCAAGTCTCTTCATGGATCGTACATGGAAAGCTGCCCGTACACGGTGCTGATGACTTCTTTATCCGCTCGGAGGGGAGCATAGAAGGTCAGCCTGAGCATTTCAGGAAGGACAACAGTCTCCTGCCTAAGTTTGTTCCGCCTGCCACCGCCTCTTCCATTCTGTTCATTGGGAAGTCAATCTACCAAGTACGGCATTACGAGCAGCAGGCGCACGCCGGTCTGAAAACACAAGCCTCAAAAACAAATCACAGCAATCTTGCGAGTGCACATCTCAAACTCCTCTCTTCCTTGTCACTGCCGCTCGTACCTGCACAGCTAGCCCGAGCAGTGTCCCAAATCAGGCTCTCCCTTTCCCAGAATGTCCTCCAACACTTGCTGCCGCTGCAGGATATCCTTATCCTCTTATCAAGCCTCCGAAGATACTTTCTACTCGAAGACGGAGAGTTCACCATGGCTCTAGTGAACGAGGCTGAAGCCCGACTTCAAGCCCGGTGGCAAAGCATGGGGCGTCTCATTCAGCAAGACCCTATTAAGGCACTCCAAGGGTTGTCGATTAAAGACGCGGAACTTTGCCAGACGCTCGCGCAGACGTGGAAGACCTTAGCTTTGCGAGACGATACCGACGAGAACCCAGCTTTTGATTATGCAAGAAAACATGTCACCTTGTCAGCTCCGCGCAAGACAGCTGCTCGGCCATCAACGTCTGACTCCATCTCCGCTGCGACTCCCCAGATTTCAAGTGTTGCATTCAACGATGTATTGTTTCCGAGTGCGTCAAATCTGACACTGGAAATCTCACCGCCTCTGGACCTCTTCATTGCACCACATGAGGTCAACAAATATTCCGCAATCAATGCGTACCTGATTTCTGTGAGACGTGCTCATCTCCGACTGGCTGATCTTTGGCGGCGCACACCTGCCCGCAGAGAGCATCCAGCACCCCCAGGACCGCGTCACAACGCCACGGAAGCTGGGCGTGCAGCACAAGCACCTGCACGCAAGCGAGCTGCAAGACGCACAGTGGCTTCGAGAAAGGTCTGGGCTACGTGCAGTGCAGCAATCTCTCTTCTTTCGGAGAGCGCGGCGTACTTCGAGGGCGAAATCATCAGGTGCTCTTGGGAGTGCTTCGAAACATGGTTGACCGAGCCCATTCAAGTCAAAACATCAGAGCTCGACTCCGAGACTCCGCCCCAGAACGAGCCGCCACCCAAGCCCACACAAAGAGATCCCGAAACACTCGCAGCAGGCCACCGCGCCTTCCTCTCCGCTCTCACATACGCCCTCTTCCTGACCGACGTCCCCTACACGAGATGGCTACGCTCACTGCTAAGCAACGTTGACCACCTCATCGCGCTGTTCATCCGCCTACTGGAAATCCAACAGAGAGTCGACAACGAGCAGAAAGCCGGCTTGGAAACGGGTCACCTCGAAGAAGACGAAGCGAGGATCACGCTCGAATTAGACCGTGCCAGGAAGAGGGTCGACAGTGATCTCAAGTCTATCATCAGCAGGTTGAGGCAGCTGGATCATGAGCGCATTGGCGCGGCGAGATATCTCGACTTGGGGCTTGTTGAGACTGGTGGGTTTGAGCCTTGGAAGGGTGGTGGGGTGGATAGGTTGTTGATGAAATTGGAGTTTGGAAGGGTTAGAGAGGATGGTTTCGATTTGACATAGTCTGAGCTGTGTGGCTGTATCGAACTATGGTGTTCGCCATACCCCAATGTTGTCGTCGTTCACATACCTGTAGTGACCCGCTAGTGCCAAGCCTCGCGCCGTAGACTTCACTTTCGTTCGTCTGTAAACATGCCATTACTTGTACACTGTCTCAACAAAAGTCAATCACACGATAAAAATCTATCGCAAGGTCTCACACCAATTCGCAAAATTTCAAGATCGAAATATTGCCCTATACTCGCGAAATGGGCATGCAAAAGATATAACCTCAACATCAAGCAACAACCACAACTACAATTTACAAAAAA
>MSJI02000064.1:0-20721 GCA_001931905.2 Cladosporium sp. IMV 00045
GTTGCGATTTGGTATGTTTCTGCGGCGCAGTATGCCGTGACGTCTTTGGTTTCTGCTATGGGGTCTACGTGTCTTTTCCTGCCCTTGCCCTTGACGAGGCCATCTCTATTCCTCTGCGCCTCGACTGCAACACGCCTCAAGGAAGTTGATGCTGCTTGAGAACGGGAGGCGCTCTTGCGCTTGGGCTCTTTCTGTGGTATCGTAGGATGATCTTGTCGTACGATCCGATTCGAGGTGAAGTGATTCTTGGGAATCTTCCGCCCTTGGGCTGCTTGCGAGGCGACGTACTGGTGTCCGGATGGTATGTAGCTTGTCGTGAGTCGATACCGCGCAGAGCTACGGGCAGCGGTGAGGGTGGTGAGGCTCCTCCTACAGATGGCGCCGAACTCGATCCATGTGGCTGCTCTATGGCTCATGATGGATATGCCTGAGAGGTTGAACAAAGACTCAGTGTCAGGAATATAGCGTACTGAACTTTTCTCTCTGGTGTACATGTATCTCTTTCTTCATCAGCTGCAGCTCGACTGCCGATCTCGAGCACTGACATCACCTCCCGCTGCGAGCGCAACGGCACTGGCTGTCGAGCTCCAACTCTCTACAGAGGCAGTGTAGTGATGTCTGTGTAACAAACTCAGGCATTGTCGCAATACGTTCATTCTCACCATCCGCGCTGGAGCAGCCCTCGATGCCTACAGCATGTCTGTGGACCCTCAGGCCGTCGCCTCAGGACCCAAACCGGACGATGCCCTCCAGCAACAACGGCACGAGCAGGAGCATGGAGACCCCTCAGATGCCCAGTCGGATGAGGAGGACGAGGAAGAGGAAGATGACGAGCCGAAACTGAAGTACGCGAAGCTGACCGGTAGCCTGGCCGGTGTGTACAAGAATGGCGACTTCACCTCTGCCTTTTGCGTGGCCGGCGACAAGATGGTCATGGGCACTCAGGATGGCAACATTCATGCGCTGTCGCTACCGACTACGGAGATCCTTCGAACCTACCATGCACACTCGGCAAGCATCACAAGTTGCTCTGTCTCTCCAGTGCCTCCTCCGCCGACCCTCACCCGCACGCAAGAGGGCAACGCGTTCCTTGCCTCGTCAGCGCAATCGATCAAACCTCAGTCGATCAAAACGAGCACGACGAATAGCGCTAGAAACGCTCGACCTCCACAAACAGTTGTGCCGAATACTCCTACCAACCAGATCTACATCGCGACATCTTCCATAGACGGCCATGTCTGTGTCTCCTCCCTGGTCGACCCAAAGGATGTTCAATTGCGAAACTTTGCGCGACCGGTGCAAGCAGTTGCGCTCTCACCCGACTACAAGACAGACCGGACGTATCTGTCTGGGGGGCGAGCTGGGAATCTTATTCTCACCGTTGGTGGCAAAGCAGGAGTTAGCGTGGACGCGAATACAAACAGCACAGCCGCAGCTGCTTCTGGATGGCTAGGAAGCATGGGTCTCGGAGCGAACAATGGAAGAGACACGATCTTGCATCAAGGCGAGGGGACCATCAGTACCATCAAATGGAGTATGAGTGGCAAGTGGGTCGTGTGGGTGAACGAGGAAGGCATCAAGATCATGCGTTCACATCTGCGATTAGACAGCGAGTCGAGCGAAGATGCATGGAAACGTATAGCGCACGCTTCGAAGCCAAGCCGAAAAAGCTGGGAAGATATGGCCGGTGTTTGGAAGGCAAGAGCTGAATGGATCGACGATCGACTGTTGGAAAGTGACGATTTGCGATCAGCAACCGAAGCAGAGAAATCGCTGAACGGAGGCACCAACGGAACGACGAAGAGCACAAAGCGAAAGAACAAGTTTGAAAAGCTGGTCGTAGGATGGGGAGACACTACGTGGATTATGCATGTACATGAGGGTGGAAAGGTACCGTCCGGCAAGCATGCTGGAGAAAGACAGGTCGGAAGCGCCGACATCATCCACAAGTTGCAGTTCCGTGACTGCATAGTCTCTGGGCTGTCTCTGTATACGCCTTCCATGCTTGCGATTCTAGCATACCGAACGCGAGATGATGACGACAATCCGCTCCCGGCTTCGACCAACAACGATGCGCCTAAGAAGGGTAGGCAGCACAAACACACAAGTCTCGCACCTCAACTGAGGCTCGTCAATGTCAAAGATGGTGAGGAAGTAGACTTGGACGAACTCAGCGTGAGCCGATTCGAAACGCTCAGCGCCCAAGATTACCACCTCGGAACACTGTTCATTCCTCCACCTCTACCGGAGAAGGCTACCAAGGAACAAAAGGGCGCACTGGAAGGCTTGTGGGAGATTACTGGTGGTGGTTACGCTACTCGTATGTTCACTTCTGGAGCCAACGCACTTAGCCGGTCTGATAGCAACAAAGACGACAACGGTCAGTCTGGTGTCTCTTCGCCTAGAAGTGGAAGCATCCGCAGTGTGGCAACAACACAGACCAAAACCCAGACTGTGGATGCCCATCCTTATACCGCTGAGCCGGGTTTGAAGCTATTCATACAGAGCCCTTTTGACTGTGTGATGGCTGTCAAGCGAGATCTGGCTGATCACCTCGCTTGGTTGCTTGAACACCAACAGTTCGAGCAAGCATGGAAACTCTTAGACAAGCACCCTGATATCGTGGATACTTCCACTGCCGATCGCAGATCCTTCGGTTCAGCAGCGGACACTATTTCACAAACGAACAAGGGTAGTCTTGCTGAGTTCTTCGCCGACTCTGATTCCACGACCACTATTTCTGCGGCACAACACAGAGATGGCACCGCAGCCAAAGAAAAGAGACGCATCGGAGATCTTTGGATTGGCCAGCTCGTCACAGCCGACAAGTGGGCCGAAGCTGGCAAAGCTGCAAGTAAGGTTCTTGATGGCAGTACGAGATGGGAGCACTGGGTGTTCACATTCGCACAAGCGGACAAGTTTGACGAAATCACGCCTCATGTTCCTAGCAAGATGCTGAAGCCGCCATTGCCAAGCGAAGTCTACGAGATCATCCTCGGGCACTACATCGTGACCGATCCGCCTCGGCTGGGCAAGTTGCTCGATGAGTGGGACGTGGATCTCTTCGATGTGCACAGCATCATCACAGCCATCGAAAGCCGGTTGCGGAGTCACGATGTCAGCGAAGACAGTTCTCAAGAGGGAGTCCAAGGGCGCGACTGGAGGATCCTCTTGGAAGCACTCGCAAAGCTGTATCTTGCTAATGCTCAGCCTCGAGAGGCTCTGCGTTGCTTCGTACTTACTCAGAATGCAGATGCGGCTATGAACCTCATCCGTGATGAGAAGATTGCCGAGGCTTTGGTTGATGACATTCCGGGCTTTTTGACACTAAAGATCAGCAAAGAGCAGCTGCGCACAGCTCCCTTGGAAGAACTTGAAGAATCGAGCGCGGAGCCTGTGGCCTTACTCGTTGAGGAGGCTTTCCGAGGAAGTATTCCTCCAGGAACCGTCATTTATCAGCTTGAGCAGAGGGGAGGTGCCATGCAGATGTTCCTTTACTTCTACCTCCGCGCACTCTGGAATGGTGGCTCCCACGCTGAACGGGAGAAGGCACCACGCCGAAAATTCCAAATCATGATAGACGAAGGCCATGCCATGGTCGAAGACCACGCGGACCTTGCAGTCGAGCTCTTCGCCGAGTACAACCGAGATCTACTGCTTGAATTCTTGCAGACCAGCGAGGTGTACAGCTACGACAAAGCCGCCGCGATATGCGAGCAGAGACACTATATCCTCGAGCTTGTGCACGTGCTTAGCAAGACTGGACAGCTCAAGCGCGCTCTGTGGCTCATAATCGGCGAGCTTGGCGACGTCAAGAAAGCAATCGAATTCGTCAAAGGCAATCCCGATCTCTGGGAGGATCTGCTCGAATACGGCATGGACAAGCCAGCCTTCATCCGCGGCCTGCTGGAAGAAGTCGGCACAGCAGTCGACCCAGCAGAGCTGGTCCGCCGCATCCCCGTCGGTCTCGAAATCGAAGGCCTCAAACAGGGCATCATGCGACTCGTCAAAGAATACGAAATTCAGTACTCGATCTCCGAGGGCGTGGCGAAGGTCCTCGAAGGCGAGGTCGCAATGGGTATGGACACGCTCCGCGCCGGCCAAAAGAAGGCCGTCCGCTTCGAAGTCGTGCAAGAATCCCCTTCGGACATCGACATCACCACACACGACGTCCCCACCAAACCACACGGCGGCGAAGCCCTCCCCGTCCCCAAGCGAAAAGTCGCACACCACGAGAGCAAAGACGTCAAGCCCGGGCACTGCGTGGGCTGCTGCGAGGCTTTCCACGAAAACGGTACGTCGCAGCAATCAACGAATTAACCTCTCGAGCATCTCAAACTAACAAAGATCCACGCAGAAACCCTCCCCCTCATCGGCTTCGCCTGCGGCCACGTCTACCACCTGCCGTGCCTCTTGCGCGCCAACCCCGACACAGCCGACGACGCGACCGTCGAGCGCCTCATGACGCAGCTGGGCTACGGCAACGCCGCCGCCTCCGACGATACGGACTACACAGGCCGCAGCGTGGGCGGCAAAGTGGCACACGCGCACGTCGTGCGAAACGTCGTCGAGGGTGGGTGTCGGTGCTGCGTCGTGCCGGAGGGTGCTTGATTTTGAAGACGCTTTGTTCCACAGCTTTAGCTCTGTTGCTCTTGAAGTTGCGTTTGAGCGTGCAAAGGCGATGGGAGAGTTTTGGGGAGGGAAGGGAAGGGAAGGCATTTTCGAGTGTTCGGACGGGTCGGAGATTTTGCCGGCCACGTTGTGGTTTTCTCTTCGTCGTGTAGTGTAGTTTGTATATACCCCCCATTCATATTGCCATTGTATCAATTGCAGTCCCAAAAACATCCCTCACCAACAAGGCGTGTTCTCACCTATAGAACTGAGTGATCGAGACGCGCAGAATTGGATTATGGCAATGGGAAAAGTATAACGACATAACTTCAACATCGAAAAGAACAAGAAGAAGAAAAATACGGAAAACGTCTCTCTTCGCACTGAGCGAGTGCCATGCTTCCCAGCAGGCATGGTCCACCGAGTCTCTTTCATCCAGTTGCTTCCCCTTTCTATCCTCAGAAAGCCTGTACACAAGGATCAAGGGGAATAGCCCAACGCCTCATTGAAACCCATCCATCATCCATTTGTCCCGATATCATGCATTTGCATTGTCGCATTACGCCTCAGCCCAACCCTTTCATCTACGCGGGAAAACAAAAAACCGGCATAAAAGCAACAACATTGTAATCATCCCATCTACCGTGCGGTGATGTAGTCTTTGTTCTCGACTGTGACACTTTTCGTCTGTGAGGGAGGGAATTGTTAGTTTCGGGGATTTCTTCTGGGCACTTGTGCTACATGAGTTGGAGGGCGGGGAACATACCATGTGATTGACTTTGTACACGCCGACGAGCCTCGACGCGAGCTCGAACATGTTGTTGCGCAGCGAGATGACGATGAATTGCGCGTTCTTGGTGCGTTCTTTGATGTAGGCTGCGACGATGGAGACCTGTTTGGGAAAAGATGAGGGTTAGCGTCGGCATTCCACTGTAAGATGAGTGTCATCGCAAACTTACGTTCTTGAAATCCAGCGCAGCGTCAATTTCGTCCATGACGTACAACGGCGTAGGCTTGTAGTGATGCAGAGCGAAGACCAGCGCCAGCGAGCTGAGCGTCTTCTCGCCACCGGACAAGTTGCTGATGTTCTTCCAGCTCTTCTTGGGCGGCATCACACTGAACAGAATGCCCTCGGCGAAAGGGTCGAGGGAGTCGACGAGTTCCAGCTCCGCGTTGCCGCCCATCGTGATCATCTGGTACATCTCCTTCAGGCGCATGGAGATCAAGGAGAAACCCTCCATAAAACCCTCGAGACGCAAACGGCGCAGGTCGTCGGTGCGCTTCTTGGCTGAGTCGCGTGCGGCGAGAGCTGTGTTGAGGTCCTCAAGGCGGGCTGTGTGCTCTTCGACACGGCGGCGGTATTCAGCCAGCACGGCGAGCTCGACGTGTGAGCTCGTTCGCTCCTCAAGACCGGCGATGGCAGCTTTGAGGGACTCCTTGTCCAGGTCTTCGAGTTCGTCGCGGGAAAGCTGAGGCATGGGTTCTGGCTCGTGCTCTTCACCTTCTTCGCTGACTTTCTGGAGCGACAGCTTGGAGTGCTTCTCTTCCCAGTACTTGAGTCGCTTCTGGTTGTCGACGAGGATTTTCTGGTTTTCTTCAAGCTTATTGCGCATTTCGACCTCAGCGCCGCGGGTTTCGTTTAGCTCGGCAATCTGCTCGTCGAGTTGAGCCTTGAGCGCTTCCAGCTCCTCCTTCTTATCCTCGAGCGTTTGCTGCGCCTCTTCCGCTTGCCGGCGGAAATCAGACGTATCTCTGCTTTGGGTGTTGACTTCATTCTGGACTTTCTCAAGCTCGGCAGAGTTCTTCTCGAGCTCAGCGCTGGCATCGGCATAGGCCTTCTCGTGCTTCTTGCCCTGCTTCTCGGCCTTCGACTTCGCAACCTCAGCAGAGCTGAGGCCTTCGTTGCGGGTGTCAATTTCCTCTTTGAGGCCGTCGACCTTGGTCTTCTGGCTACGGAGTTTGATGCCACCGACTTCCATGATTTTGTTCTGAAGCTCCTGGACTTCCTCTTCGATCCCAGCAGATTGAGACTGAAGCTGCTCGATCTCCTTTTGCATAATAGCAATGCTCTTCTCCAGAGATGTGATTTGCTGCTTGTCAGATTTGGATGGCTGTTGCTCCGCAGCAATCTCTTGGATGCGCTTCTTGGAGTCGGTAATGTTGTGTTCGATGCTGTCTAATTCAAGGCCGAGCTTCTGTGCCTGGGTTTCAAGACGTGGAACTTGATTCTGCAAGTCGTGAAGTTGGCCTTCGAGCTCTCGGTAAGTTTCTTGTAACTCTCCGTACTCTTTCTCCATGGAATCGCGGTCGACTTCCAGCTTGGCGACTTGATCCTTTGTGACATCGGCAGCCAGCTTGGAAGACATGCCACCCTTCGCTACTCGGGTACCACCACCGCTCATGGTACCTGACTTGTCGATCAGCTGACCATCAAGAGTGACAACCCGCCATCTTTTGGCGCCATAGGCGATGCGGTTGGCCTGTTCTAGATCCTTCGCGACCAGAGTGTTCTGAAGAACGCTGTAGAATGCTGGCAGGAAGCGCTCGTGTTTGCTCTTGACCAGATCGAAGAGGCGAGGCACGTTCTCCGGAGTTTGGATGGCCGACAAGTCACGTTGCGGCAAGCGGTCCAGCAGAATGAAGTTTGCTCGGCCAAGGTTGTTCTTTCGGAGGTACTCGATGCACTGCTGACCAACCTCGACGGTGTCGACTACAAGGTTGTCGAGTGAAGGGCAGGCGGTTGAAATCGCGACATCAAATCGCTGGTCGATCGCACCAAGGTTTCCAAGCCTTCCGTGGAAGCCATCAATACGTCCGGATTCCTTCAACCTGGTCAGGCCGGCAAGCACGTTGCCCTGGCTTTGCGTCGCTGACAAGCTTGCTCGGGCTTCGTCAGCCTTTTGGCGAGCGCCAGACAATTTGGACTTGATTGCGGGCTCTTGGGCAGAGATCTGGTCGACTTGCTTCTGCAATCGCTGGAGCTCCTTGTCGGCGCTCTTGCGCTGCTGCTTGCATTCTTCAAGCTCGGCGGCCTTGGTCTCCCGCTGTTCCTGCAGGGTGGCTATCTTGGCTTCTGTTTCAGCAATGGCAGTGGCACCAGCGCTTTCCTTTTCGTGAAGGATGTCGAGCTGACTCTGAGCTACGGCCATGGAAGATTGCTTCTCATTGATCTTTGCACTCCAGGGTTCCAATTGCTTCTGCTTGGCGGCAATCTCGTCACTCAAGCCCTGCGTCTTTCCCTTCAGGCTTTCACGAATCCTTGTGAGCTCTTCATCTTCGGCTTGCATCTCTTGCTCAAGCTCTTCAATCTCGGCGCTGATACGGGCGACATCATCCTCGGCGTTCTTTGCTTGTGTTGCAGAATCCTGGATACCAAGTCTGGAGCTCTCGAAGGTCTTTTCCAACTTCTTGGCCTTGTTCGTCAGGAACTTCTTCTTCTCCTCAATCTTGACCGTCTCTTTGTCGAGCTGAGACATCTCCTTGAGGATACCCTGCGTGCTCTTCTCAAGCTTTTCGTACTCGCGAGAACCAGCCTTGTACTGCTTTTCCATGTTCTTGATCTCTTCTTCGCCGCCCTGATGTCTTTGCAGCTCGTCGTTGAGTTGCTCTTGGATTTGTCCGATCGCTTCCTCGGTGACTTGTAGATTATCACCACACTCCGCCACGTAGATTTGGTAGAGGGCAGATTGCTGTGAGGCAAGCTCGTTCTCGTCTTTGATGTATGCAATAGCCTTATCCTTCTTCTCCTCGAGGCTGTTCCTTTCTTTCTCAACGTGCTGGACGCGAGTGCTTTTCTCGAGACACACTTCGTTCAATTGCTCGGTCTCCGCGGCGGCTTCGTCAATGGGCGTCTTGTACTTCGAGGTGCCAATGATGTCCTCCAGATATTCAAGTAAGCCGTCGTCGTGCTCGTTCGCCGCCTTGGGTTTCATCTGGGCAATCGATTCAACTTCACCCTGCAAGATAAGGAAACGCTTGTGATCGAGATCGATACCCTTGCCCTTGAGATAGGTCGTCACGGTGGTGAAATCTGAGGTCCGGCCATTGATGTAGTATTTGCTCGTGTTGTTCTTGAACACTCTTCGCGCGATCACAAGCTGTGAGTCGGGAACCACCGCGGAACCACCTTCGGGCTGATCCATGACTTCTTGAAAGTGAACCTCAACTTCGCAGTACTCGAGATTCGGAAACTGCGCGCTGTTGTGAATCAGAGCAGAGATCTTTCCCTGTCGCATTTTGCTTGCACGGAAACCAAACACAAAAAGCAGAGAATCAATAACGTTTGACTTTCCAGAGCCGTTTGGTCCAACAACGGATGAGAAGGACGAGTGGAACGGCCCTACCACCTGCTTTCCGGCGTATGACTTGAAGTTCGTGAGCGTGAGATAGGTGATGGTCATACGCGACTTGGGCACTTCAGGCTCTTGTGATTGCGGGACGCCCAATGCTCTAGTTCGCACCACAATGTCCATAGGTTTCTCAAGATGCGTGACCTGGGGATCCACCTTTTTCACTTCTGGTCTGGGAGTCGCTGCTGTTATAGTGGCCTCAGTCGTCTCAGTCGCCTCAGTTGCGCCCTCGAGTGTCGATGCATTCTCATCTGCTGCTGGAGTGTGTCGTGAAGCTGGGCGCGGCGTTTGCTCATTGATTGCGGTTTCAGTGATATCGTTCAAAGGCGTACCATGGCGCGACGCGGCTTCCGGCGATTCTGAGGGTTTAGGTGTTGGGAGAGGAGGAGGCAGTTCCGGCGTATCGGGTGCGATTGACACTCCAGAGACTCGGCTCTTACGCGCGGCTCTGGCATCTTTCACAGATCGTCGTTTTGGTGGCGCTTTCTTGCTGGGCGACACTGGCTCGGCCGCTACGCTCTCAGGCGGACTGAAGACTTGCGAAGGTTCCACGGACTCGCTGAGTCTTGTCGTCCGTCGGCTGGTGCTGGTTCTGGAAGTCGCAGCTACACTAGCTGTGGTCCTTCGGCGTGGTGAGGCGCGGCTGCTCTTTGGTGCGGGTGTGTATTCTTCTTCCTCATCTTCTTCATCTTGCTCCCGACTCATGCCACTGTTTTCGATGTCCGAGGAGCCATCCTCGTCATCCAAGACCACCTTTCTTCTGGAGGCAGCACGTCGCGAACGTCGTTCTGGCGATGCGGCAGACATCGCGACAATGAAGGCGCGATTATGCTGTTTGGGTTAGTATGATATCTTGTTGTTGTCGGCTACGTCTAGCAGTCCCAAAACACTAGACTTTCGTTTGTTTACTTCTGAGCCGCATTAGCAAGCCCGACACGCCCGATTAGGCAAGCTGGCTGGCTGTGGGGGGGAAGGCGCGACTGCATGCCTCAGGCCATTTTTCAGGCCACAAATTCCCACACTTCACCTCTCCGAACTCCGAGCATTTGCCATTTGGAATTGATTATTATGACGACAAGCCTTACCGCGATGGCCTGCCGCGATCCTGCCGCGGAGGTCGGGCACAAGGCTGGAGCTTAATGGTACTTCATCTGTCACTTGCCAACGGCGCTTTTCCCAATCTTTGCTCCGATCGTGGGCAGCGCAGGAATTCCATGCTGGTATACATCCACTTCAGCCTTCCGCGATCGAAGCGATCATCAACACATCAGCCCTGACCGCCCTGTGTCGTCTGTCTGGAGCGGTCGGCGCCGCAGGGCATCGGTATACAGCACCGCATGGGTGATGGCTGACTGACTTCACACCATAAAACTTCGCTAAGCTGCTGACATGATTCGGTGTCATCGGTAGCCCGCGGAACCGATTGCATAAGAAATTTTGTACCAAAGCGCTCAAGCCAACGAGCACCTAACCGTGCCAATCTTTTCGCGCGAGTCGCGATCATATGTCTAATTCACTTTGACTAGATTTCCCAGTAAGGCAGGGCGGTCACCGTCGCTCGGCTTGTCGGTCCTGCAGTCTTAGGTGTGAGTGGGTAAGTGCAACGGATTTATCGGCATGATCATGGCGTCGATGCTGCATCGATGACCGATATCCCAGATCTCTTTTACATTATGTCGCGACCCGGTTCCCTTTTTCGCGTGTTCTTCTCGTACATCAATTTCGTTCTTCTTGCATCCGCCACTTCTAAGCGCACAGTCTACTCATATCAACACAATTGAAAGACCAAAACAGTCGAAGCGCATTTCCATCATACACAAATTACTTAAAGCGACCACATACCACTGTACCTCAGAAGATTTCCGATAAGTGGCAACAACAACCCCCGATCGAAAGCATTTTCGCAAAAAGACTCCTGATCCCACGCCAAACCCACCAAAAATGTCAACATACACGCCCGCCTCCTTCCCCCGGCGGCCCAAACTGCCCACCCTCACCAGCTCACTACGCTACCAAGCGCAACTAGCCTACTACCGCTACGAAATCAATACCGGGCTCTACGTCATGTCACCCGGGGAGAAACTGGCATTCAACCTCATCAACCTGTTCGTCGCAACACTCATGCTGAGCGCGCTATATTACTGCACGCCTGCTGTTTTGACCACGCCCATACGCCATTTGGCCTTGGAACTTGGCGACAACTTGGGCGGCAGGAGTGTGCAGAAGGTGCAGACCTATGAGGCGATTTTGAACGCGCGCGCTGCCGGGGAGGCGGTCGCGAGTCTGTCGCATGGTGGACAGGCTGCAAATGGGAGCGTGACGTTTCCGTCTGGGTTTTGAAGCGAGGACGGAGGGTTGCGACGGCGAGGCTGGTAGCTGTAATGCCGCGCTTTGCATTTCTATCGGAGAGCGTTCTGCTACGCACTCGGATGGATATCGTCATGTTGCATGGGGATGCTTAAGAAGGAACACACATGAAGAGCAGGGAGCCGATTCAGCGTTTGTGCTGTCAGCATCAACTTAACGGTTCAGCGATGAGGGAATCCACGATATAATGTTTTACATATACCACTTTAGCGCGGAGATTGGGTCAGATATCTTTTTCGCAGCAGCGAGGAAGGCATAATTAGCATGACGGAGAGAGCTTTGATTTGAGATTTGAATAATGTTTGGCAAATAGCAGTAATAATAATTTCATATTTAGGTATCATGACCAGTACGATTTCCTCCAACTAGATTCCGACAAAATGCCAAGTAACGCATCTATGCAGCCTTCTTCGTCAACAGGCTGAAGTAAAGCGGTCCCGACTTGCCACTCCCAGCATGATCAGGTCGCACCAACCAGCCTTTCTCAGTTTTTTCTGCCCAGTCAGCTTGCAGGGCTGTTTGGACAGCAGCCTCCAAGACTTCAACTTCGACGCTCCAGATGACTTCACCCTTTTCCTTCTCCTTCTGTATTTCCGTGATCGCTGCCTCGACGACAGCATCGTTCTCCTCCCGTGAAACCGAGGTGGTGGAATACAGAACCCGTCCGCCATAGCGCACAGCACGGAGCGCCGTCAGAAGCAGTTGGACTTGGGCAGCGTGTTGCTTGTCATAGCGTGACACGTCCACGAGAACCTTGTCGTAACCGCCAGGGATGACGGGCAGGTCTTTGACACCTTTGGTACCGTCGACGCGAAGCACCTTCTGCTGATTTGAAGTGGACAGGCTGGCGGGAAGGTACTGTGCGAGGTTTGCTGAGAGGCGATCATTCAGACTTTGATCGATCTCGTTGGAGTGCAGAATGGCCTTCTTCGCCCCAGGCATGGGTGGCGCAGAGGAAGACGGCTGTAGATATGGCCAGAGGGATTGGGCGAGAGTGATGGAATTGTTGCCTTCAGCGGCACACAAGTCAAGAACGCTGTCGCCTGGGAGTACCTGGAGGATGTGGATCGCCAGGACAGAGGCAAGATCCGGGGTCGAATGGGTTAAGAGACCGTTGGAAGCCTTCTGTGGTGGCGGGAAAGAGGCGTCCTTCTGTTTGCAGTCATGCTTGCGGGTGAAGCATGCCAGATTGTCCGCTTGGATGTCTCCAGGCGCAGACGGGAAGTGTAGCCTTGAAAGCGATTCTGGTGGGCCTACGGCTCGGTGGAAATCGTCAAGTGGCGCATAACGATTGTAGAGGATTGCATGTCGGGATTGCCCTTGAAGAGCTACATTATACTGGCTCCAGGGAGCAGACTGGCTCTGAGAGGCATCCATAGGAGACGAGTGATGATGTTCTGAGTTGGTTTGGTTTCCAGAGATGAATATCTGGTCAAGTTGAAAAGCGTCGCTGCCCGAACAAACAATAAGGAGAAGGAGAAATATGACGGATTTCAGGAGCATCGAGTTTAGGCAACGAGATACTTACTGTCTTGTCAAAGGTGTATACTTCAAGACAGACCACTCATCAGCTCAAGTCAGTCTCTGAGTCGGTGGGCAGGTGAAAGTCAAGCTCCCCTCGTGATAAGAAGCCGTGATGATGGTACCGCTCGTCTCAGACTGTCTCCTTGTATAGAGGTCAGTCGGTCTTCAGGGACAGCGGGACGAACAGCGGGAGGGTCCGTCCCCCGAACGCCAAGACATGACTCGCGCGGCAGCTCTCGATTTTTCCAGCTTCTTTGCAGCTTGAGGGTCGCTCGAACTGAAGAGGTCGCATTGCGCAGCGTTGCAAATACACCCACGCCGCACTCTCGCCGCACCGCAGCATATCGAAGCTGCAACAATCGACTCTTCCGATCGCGCGAATCGGCCTTCTCGAAATTCAATCAGCTCGGCGGTGCTTTTCCGACTGAGCAGTCAAACCTCGATCTCCAACTAGACAATCGCGAAAAAGTCTAGACATCATGTCTTTCCGTGGCGGTGGACGCGGCGGCTTCAGGGGTGACCGCGGCGGCGGTGGTCGTGGTGGTGGACGCGGTGGTTTCCAGTCTTTCGGTCCTCCTGCGACCGTCATGGGTATGCGACCTCGATAATTGCGCTCTGGTCCGCTCAAAAGACCTTTTGCCAGACAATGCCGCTAACACGTTCGCTTACACAGAGATGGGTACCTTCATGCACGCCACCGAGGGCGAGATGGTCTGCGAGTCCATCAACCCCAAGATCCCCTACTTCAACGCCCCGATCTTCCTCGAGAACAAGTCCCAGATCGGCAAGGTCGACGAGATCCTCGGCCCGCTGAACCAGGTCTACTTCACCGTCAAGCCCGGCGACGGCATCCACGCCACCAGCTTTAAGGCTGGCGACAAGGTCTACATTGGCGGCGACAAGCTCCTCCCGCTCGAGAAGTTCCTGCCCAAGCCCAAGCCCCCACCAGGTGCCGCCAAGGTCAAGAAGCCGAGAGGTGCTGGCGGTGCTCGCGGAGCGCCTAGAGGCCGTGGTGCACCCCGTGGTCGCGGAGGATTCGGTGGACGCGGCGGTAGCTCTTTCGGTGGTGGACGCGGTGGTAGCTCGTTCGGTGGACGTGGTGGTTCCCGGGGTGGTTTCACTCCTCGCGGAAGGGGCGCTCCTCGCGGACGCGGAAGGGGCGGTTACTAAGCTGATCGCGTCTTTCACCACCTGTAGGTGAATGGATATGATGCATTGGCAAACGGCGTTCGAGGCGAAATGCGGGAATGGCTGGCTGTACTGTGCTTTGACAAAATCAGGCGACGGATTATGCGCCTTACTTCTTTGGTAGCAAAGCTACAGATGTTTCAATAGATCCAAGGGAAGAATTTACAAAAGACCAAAAAAGACTGCTGGTACAAAGATTGGGCCTGCCTCCTGTTTGACTTTCTGACTACATAAGTGCGAACTTCACGCCCTGAAGACGCGCGTTTACTGTTGCTCGCTCAGACTTGATATCCTTTTACTCAAGGAGAGGGTATAAGCACTAAGGGTACAGATATGAGGATACGCAGGAGAGAGAGATCTCGATGGCACTACCTATGTCCTTGAGCCGACACATGATTTAATCAATGATCGCAATGTAGTACAAAATCGGTCGATGACACACGTGCAGAGAACCTTCCTTCTGAAGGATATGTCTACTGATCATCTACAATCAACGCTTCTTGCGTCCAGACCTGCAGGCACTTGAATTCCCTCTGCTCCGTCGACACTTCCCTGTGTACGCAGTCTTCTCCGACGTTGTGAAATGTCCTCAAAACACTGCGACGATGCCCTACACGCTGAATGGTAATAGAGTCTTAAAGGTTTCTCACTCGCCTTTTTCACCTGTTAACGGATCTGACTACCCTCCTTTCCTCAGGGGGACCGCTCGTTCAAAATAAGCCCGTCCCTTTGGGCGTGATTCGTCGGGCCTCAAACGCCCGCGAAAGGCCAGCGCACACTTTCATAGACCGCTCTCAGCGGCTGGTCGACAAGTCTCATTGTGAAAGAGCAGATGGAAGCACCTCAAGGTGAGTGAGCACACGCGAATACTGCAGTGCATTCCGTTCCGGACGTAACGCTACCCACAAAGCGGTGATCTTCCGTCTTGAGTGGTAATGTGAGTGAGGGCGTTGAATAACGACCAAGAACATGAGTACCTAATGAGAATCAGTGTCTAATGTCGAACAATTCGAACTAGCTGAACAAAATGCAGGCAATTATTGTGAACATGTATACAGACACACGTGACCCGGTAAGTGAGGTCAGCAAGTGGCACTAAAAAAGGCACGAACGCCTCTCCGCCAACCTTAAAGACGGTCCCGTGGAGTTGGCTTGCTGGCTTGCTGGGGAGCCTGCGGAGACTGCTGCAACAACAGACGCTGTGGCCGGAGCCCCAGCACCAACCATTCCCTTCGCCCAACTCCCAGCAAACATCTTCACACATCTCAATCCCCAACACTCCCCGCCCTGTGCTGCCGGTGACTACATGTACTGCGCCGGCACATCCTCCATATCGCTACACCAAAAACAAATACCACAACACAATCCCATTCTTGCCGCATGCAAGCACACGACCGCCGAGTCTGAGCAGTGAGCGGCGCTGCGATCTTGCATGCGAAACACGGACAAAACAGTACAGTCATGGACGCTGCCACTGCCTCGAGCGCGTATGTGGCATCCTCGAGCGAGGCGACCGCGCCGGCGACTTTCGACGATGACGCCAGGCACTATGCGATCACCGCATCTCAGGTCCCAAAGCCAGCTGCTGCCAGCATGCCACCGCCTCTCCCAGCCCCAAACCCTCCGCCCGAACCCGTCAAGGATATCAAGAACGTTGGTACGCGCTTCCACGAGGATTGCCATGAGACCGATTCACCCAGCCCGCGACTGCGATCGAGTCGGGTATGGAAGGGCAAAGGGAAAGAGACCTTGACGGTGGAGCGTGAGGCCCAAAAGCCCAAGGGCCTGCTGGATCTACCTCTGGACATTCTCAAAGATATCGTGCGCGAGGTCACGCATACAAATGATCTGACATCGCTTGCGCTCTGCCACAGCGCTCTGCACCGACTCGCCGTTCCGCACATTTACTCTCGTTTCGACATCGTTTGGCCGGATAGCAGCACTCACGCTGAGCCGCGCTCCGGGGTTGATGCTCTCACTTATGGACTTGCGACACTAGTCATGGCCGAAGAGGTGTTTGGGGAGGCACCTGGACAACGAACAGAGAAACCGGGAAATCGTTTCGCGGCTACCGGTCGCGGGAAGGCTTCGGAAATGACCATCAGAAGAAGACGAGGGAATCATTATGCACACTTCACGAAGAAGTTTTCTTTGGGAAATGGTCCTGCAGACTGGGTACAAGAGTATCTCATATCGAAGGAAGGTGGAAAGATGCTCGGAACGCTGGTCGCCTTGGCTGTTGCGCGTATGCGTTCGCTGGAAACATTTGTTTGGGACATGCCTACGGGAGTCTTACGCGACGTATGGCTTGCACTTTCGTCTCTGGCAGAACGAGCTGACGGTGAGCCATGTCGACTCGAAAAAGTCTGGGTAAGATGGCACGATAATTCGTCCGCCGACCATCCTCACGCTATGCCGCCACCGTACGTTACAGCGCCACCGCCTTTGCACACCGCAATGGGAAACTTCAACAATCCAGGTCTGCCGGCACACATTCGCCTCGCTGACCTCGATCGTGTTGAACACCCAAGCTTCTCTGTCCTTCCGCCTATGAAGAGTCTGAGCGTGCTGGACATTGACGAGCTCGCATACCTCGACGAAATGGCAGTTTTGATTGGAAGGTCCGTGGAAAAGCTTCAAGAACTGCGCATAGGGCTTGCCCGACACGCAATGACACGCGATTGGGTGACCGTCTGGGAAGGTGACAACTTGCAGCAAGTTGACCGCGATAACCCAACCGCAGGTTCACTGACGATTGGCGAGAAGCGGTTGGGAGGTGTACTCGGCACACTTATGGGTTTTGTACATGACATGAGACCGAGGCGCGTCTTGCCTATACGTCCTCGACGACATTCAGCCCCACGTCCAGAACTAAGGATTGAAAGTCCGCCGCGTAACAGCGAATCCAGCACACTCAACCCTGCAGACATTCTGGACGGACCTCCAACTCCCAAGTCACAAATTTCTCCTCCGCCACTGTTGTCGCCGCGCCTTAGCCCACCTGAGGCTGGCCCTGCTTTTGACAGTGATCCTCTAATTGCCAGCAGCCGCTGTGCCTCACCACAACCTCAGCTATCAGATGCATTACCAGGCGCCTCAGAAGCCTTCAGTCCTGGGGCACCCATCTCACCAAAGGTGGTGCCTGAGCTGGAAGAACCACCTGATGATCATCTTCAAAGCTCCTTGCGCCTAAGAGTTCTTGAGATGGAGCGCGTACCCTTATCAATACCAGTACTACAACGGGCCATCGATTGGTCCATGTTGACATCTTTGACTATATTACATTGTCAAAATCACGAAGCACTATGGAAGACACTAAAGAGGACCTTCTGCCCAACACCCAAATCACCAGTGTACCCTACTCCTCGACGCAGTACACACAACTCTCCACGAAAGCTCGGCAAACAATCTCTCTCATCCGCCGATGTCGAGCTGCAATACCACCTCAACCTCAAGCGAATACACACGAACACTGTGTCTCCTTCGCTTATCTCCTTCCTGAAAGAAACGCTCGCACCCAACAGCCTGGATGTGCTCTTCCTCCAAGAGGGCCGCACATATACCTCCACCGTGACCGTCGATGCCATATATCGCGGTCCTTTACGACGACACCGTCAAAGCCTCCAGAAAGTTCTCATAGATAGTTCCGAAAAGGGTCCAGAAGGGCACCCGACCAGCTCTAGCAGATGGCGCCGCTGGATGCTCACACGCGATATCCTCACCTTCATTTGCAGCGGCAAAATGAGCAATCTTCGCGAACTAGGCATGGCGCTCGATTATCACGACTGGGTAAGTGTTGCACGAACATCTCATCTCACGAACTCCACTGACATGCACACCAGCACTTCTTCCTCCAAAACCTCCCCTCAATACCCCACCTTCGCAGTCTGTACATTCCCTTCCTGGCCGACCACGTCCACGGTAGCAACACCGACCCTCGCGAGCTCGCATTGCAAGGCGTCGACGTCGTCGCTCTCCGCCCCGAAGTCGAGCTCTGCTACATAGGAATCGGGACGAAGTGCTTCGAAATCCTCGAAAGCCGGCGAGAGTGGGATTCACGCACCGACAACAATGCCGCACACCCCAACCTCCCACCCATCCACGGCGGCAACGGCGGCGTGGTGAGCTCCGAAGGCGAAGAAGACGACGCGGACGAAATGGAAGACGAGGACGAAGACGAGCTGGACGGCGAAAGCGACGCCGATGACAACGACGACACCGAATCCGACGCAGATCACGACGACGATGATGACGACGACGACGATGACGAATTTGACGACGACGACCTCACCGACTCCGACGAGGAGTCGGACGGGCCCCGTGGTGGCAAGGGCAAGCACGCCCGCGCCGCGAAGCTGCGCTTGCGCGAGATCTTGTTCTATGACGATAAGGTCGCGGTTTTCAAGGCAAGGCATGGGAAGCTTTGAGGTGGTTTTGGGGGATTGAGGATGGAGGATGGTGGGTGATGCTGCTGCTGCTGCTGCTGCTGCTGCTGCGCAGGTTTTAGTAGGACGTCCTCAGACGATGTCTCCGACTGAAAGAGAGAAATAAGAGCAATAGTAGCAAAGAAGGAAAGGAAACAGACCGATCAGGCAAAAAGCCAAGTGGAGGAAATGGCAAAAGCAAGGAAAAGCAAAAGGAGTCAGGAAGAGAACAAAAAGTGATATCCCAGGGCATTCAAATGTTTTTCTCACTGGCCTCTCATCCATTGTACGCGCATTTTCTGAGGGAGCAACCAACTGTTCAGGCGGTCTTTCTTGTTCTTTTCTGAGTCTTGCAATTTGAGTCATTTCCACAGATCAATTTGGTCTGAATAATAAGCAGGAGTGGCCAGCCAGGAAAGGGCGGTCTATCATATATACCAGGTTACTTTGCCATTGAGGTTTTCGCACTAAGTTCCCCATCATGCGGTCAGGGCAGGGCCATGCATCTCAGGCCAGACGTGGAACAAAAAGATACGTTTTCGCCATGTATGAGGTACGGATTCCATCATTCCATTTTCTTTGTTTCTGTCATGTGTGTTGCTTACCTGGGTATCTTAGCAAGTCTCCTTATTGGGACGGCATTGCTGGCCTCGATTGATCGATGTTCGAGTCGACTGATTGGTTTATTACAGATTTCATTGACGCTTCCTTCGAGATGTGAGCTGCAGCTCGACCGATCTTGGGGCTGTTCATTCTTGACATGGTAATTTTGGATGCACCCTTCCTGCTTTGCTCATTTCTTTCGTTTTCTTGTATGGGATTGCATTCGATTGTGAAGCTTGGATGATTAACACACGGCGCAAAGGAACATAACATGTCACTGGTAGAAATTGCACGATGGAAGTGGAGACGTTTCACGAGAACGAAAAGCTGTTGCTTTTCTTGTCATTTCTGGGCCTCCTTAATGGTTTGCAGAGATCAGATCGCGACAGCCAATTGCAACGTAGCAAGTCAGCTGGGTCTGCAGATTTTCCAGAAAAGAAGTTTCTTCTGCAACTTTTCTCTCTCCTCGAGTTCTTTTTTGATGCGGTTTTTCTTTCCACCAGTTGGTCCATTCTGCTGCTGCTACTTTGCTGAGGTTTCTTGGGGTTCCGGGCGTCTTGTGAGAATGGAAGACATCGAGTTCGGTGATGAAGTGGTAAACACAGGATGGACTTCTGGATCTGATCGGGTGGTCTTGTGCGTAAAGGGTCCAAGCCCATGATCAACGGGGTCGTGCGGTGTGTCTCGAAGAGACAACGAGCTAGGGAGATGGCGCTCTGCATGGCAACTGTTGTGAGCCGGGTTGTCGAGAGTATTAAAGCCCATGTTGCAGAAATGTCGTTGTGCTCATGTTGGGACGGACATGAGCGAGGTTGAGTATCGATATTGAGGTTGTTTTCGTATTTTCGTAGAATGGAACAATGGCCGCTACCAGAAGAGTGCCGAGAGATGTCGGTGTGGTCTGTTTTAAAGTGTCGAGTAGAGTTGTGTTCGTGTGCCGCGGGTAAGTGTGGATCGACACATTCGTGGAGGATAAGGAGAAATATGCAGCTCGTCCAGCCACACATCGAGCCTGGAATGCAGCGATCTGAAGCATATGCCGCGGATGCTAGCAAATCCAGGAGTCCGGAGCGAAAGAACCGGAGATCGTCAGATCGTACAAACAAAGAACAGTCGTAAAGAAATCGGAAAATGAAGGACCGCACCAGCCGTGTCGCCCAGTGGCACGCCGGCCAGCCAGCGTTACAGTGTTACGCCAATGAACGCCATGTGAAAGTAGCCAAAAACCAAGAAAGCAGAGCTCGCTCAAACTGAAGCCGTCAAATATACTATGCTTGAGCGGCCGAGGGCGGCATCTGTTGCTGGGGGTGCTGCGGTCTCTGCTGGTAGTTAACCTGTCCAGGAGGACCCTGGAAAGTAGCCTGCTGGCCACCGCCGCGAGGCGGACCACGGTATCCACCACGGCCACCACGACCGCCACGGTAACCTCCTGTCCTGTTCGCGGGGTTTTGCAAGTCTGAACCAGTGCCTTGCTGTCTGCCATTTGGCGGCTGCTGCTGTTGCTGTTGCAGTGCGAATTGCTGCTGAGGGGTCGCGGCGATAGGCCTGGGAATGTTTTCGGGGGCATCGTACACATAAAGCTTCTTGTCGATGCTGCCGGGAATGGGCTGGATCTCGGTGCCGAGTTCCTGCTCGATACGGTAAAGGTTGAAGCG